>CAAKHF010025515.1:12145-26111 GCA_901007745.1 Hippocampus kuda | reverse complement strand
AGACTTTGTGTCTCATTAATGCACAGCCAGATGTTAGCGGGTGACAAGCGATTACACACGCACACGCACACCCGCACACACACACACACACACACACGCACACACACAATAGCTATCCAGCTCCTCCCCTCAGGTAGCCGTTATCGAACCGTGCACACCAAAACCAGCAAACATTCAAAGAGCTTCTGGCCCTCTTGCCATCAACTCCCGAGACAGTTGAGTCAAATACCATCATGTTTTCCCTGTTTCTATTTTGTTATGTCTTGTGTTGCTTGTTCTGTTTTTGCTACCACACGCTTCTTGTCAGCCTGGCCTTTGCCTAGGAATCCAAGAACATATCTTTCCGCATTCTGACTCATAGAGACAGCAAAGGCTTTATTTGCTTGCAGTGCTTGCCTCTTCCACCTGCTTCGGGCCAGTGTCAGTGTTGACCTCCTCTTCTAAACAGGTCTTCCCTCCTCTGAGTCGTCCTGGACCTCGGCCTCACGTGTCGGCCTCTGATCACGTTTGGAATTCCTGATGAAGCCCGTGGCTGTTGACGATGAGGTTGAGCTGAAAACAAATACAGGGCGCTTCCAAGCAAACAAGTGGCAGTGAGACGCGGACGGGATCAGATGGCCGTAAACACATGAAATGAATCCTTATGGCGAGCCAATTAGCATCTTTCTTATTTTACAATTCCCACCCAGTGAATGACCTATTTCGTCAGTGTATAGCCAAGCCATGTGTTCTACTTCTGGCCTAATCTGTCAGACACACGAGTTTCTTGACACACCAAATCACACACTCACGCTGTGTTATGAGTGCCATTTCTAATACGCTGTTGAAACTAAGACGTCAGGAATTTATTTTACTTTTTTTTACTCTGCTGTCTGCAACCAGGTCAGCCATTCAAACGATAATTTTCTGTTTGCTTCTCTAGTTGAATGGCGGTTAAATATAAAATCACAATTTAAAAAGAAATCAATATAATAACCACATAACTTTAACTTAAAGTTGGCTTTAATGCGAAATGCCATAGACAGGATAACAAATCATCTTTTTAGTCATACTTGCAGGCATGTGTTCTTTCAACCTTTACAAAAAGCAACTGTAATATACTGCCGCCTAGTGGCCAAGGGGTGCACACCAGAAGGAGGCACGATGAATGAATCAAGATACAGTGATCCCTCGTTCTTTCGCGGTTCGTTTATCACGGCTTAAGTGCATCGCGGATTTTTTCAAACATTCATAAAAAAAAAAAAATCATATACATGGAATACAGTATTGCATATGTTGCTCTATGTGACTCGCTGTTGTTTTGCAGCTTCTCGTGGACCGTTTGCAGACTTTTTGCAGACTTAAAAAAAATGTTTTTAATATGTTTATTGGTCGCTACTTCGCGGATTTTCGTTTATCGCGGGTGGTTTTGGTCCCCATTAACCGCGATGAATGAGGGATTACTGTACACAAACTGTTTAATAAATGTACATGGTCAATTATTCACATTCCCAGAAAGATACTTACAAGCCTCATTTACGTACTTTCTTGTATTTTTGATTTTATTTTACAGTGATTAACTTCTTTCTGGAGCAGTATTTCCTGCAACCTTTCTTGAGCCCGTTTTGTAGACAAAAAAATAAAATAAAAATCTCAGCACGGCAAAACGAAATGTCACATATAGCATGTGAATTTAAATTATGATTTTGTCTTAATTTACTCACAAATTGAGTGAACTCTTATGGAAAACATCACTGTAGAGTTGATGCTTTTTTTGGCTCAACTGTTTGACCATGGATTATTTTCCATTACTGCTGTTTCCGGTAGAAATTTGATTTCCATTTCAGTCATTATCTGCATCTTCAACCATTATCATGTTTGGCACGGAAGATTGCAGTGATTTTCTTCTCATTGCGCATCTCGGGCCACGCTGTGTTGAACAAGAGTATGTGCACCGTTGCACTCTGAGACTTTTAAAGGCCCACGAGTCACGACCCACTGCCGCTTTCAAGATGTCCCCGATAGAGCTGCTGCTATTTGATGCAGCTGAAACATCCACACTCGTCTAAAGTGCACAGTGGAGCCGGCATCACAAAACCCGTGAGAGTGAGGCGGTAATCCGACGCGCCGGTTTGAGCACAGGTGGGAAAGTGAAGCTCTCATCAAAGGCCCTACTGGGATTCAACCCTCAGTAAACGGTGATTACAAAAGCCAGAAACCTTGTTTTGGGGGTAGGGGATTGTTTTGTTGCACCTCAACAGAAGAGAAGTGTTTGGAGGTATTTGGGTCGAAATATGTTCTATGTTTTGTAGAGCTCAAATGGGACACAAAAGCACAAAAATTTGACATGTTGCTGACATAAAACCCTTCCATGTTCATTTGGGTGGTGGCTAACATTTAATATGTAAATAAACAACAACTGAGATGATGATTGAGTCCAAAATAAGGCATAAAATAGAAGCATGTTTTTGGAAAATTGGAGGAAGCCGGAGTACCGGATTAAAAAAAGAAAAAAAGACGCATGCGCAAGGCGAACGTGACCTCCATAGAAAATTTCAAGATTCAAACCTGGAACTTACTGAAGATACTGTTCTACCTGCAATTAAAAAGGTGTCGATACATTTGTTGTAGCCCAGCTCAGCATTTGAATGCCCCTTTTCACTTATCGTTGTTTCTGAAATGATGAAAAATATTTTTTATAAAACGGTCTCCTGCAACTAATCTAAGTGGAGCAGGGAAAACATAATAGCACGTCATTGTTTATGAATGTAACCCAATACTTTCTCCTTGTCTACATATGTCTAGTGTGTGCATATGAGTCAAGGATGATGTGGACATAGTAATGATTTCTCCTCAAACAAGAACAATAAACTGTACAAGTAATCTCTTTCTCTTCCTCTGTCTCACTTTTTAATATTCCTTTATGTTTTAAAGAGTTTTGCTAAAGCTTGCCATTAATTTTTTTCCTTTTTTTTTTAGCTTGTCATTAAAATAAATCGGAGGTTTCAATCATTTATTTAGTCGACAAGACACAGGAGACATGGCTATGTGCTGCTCTCGTGTGGTCAGTATTTCTCACTGCACAACAGGTGCAGCCTCCGCTCTTCCCCTTCTGGCTTCAAAGGCTGGAACAAAAGCAGGAAGTTCGAGAAAAAAATCGGTGGCTTTATTAGTCTTAATTATGCGATTGTACTCTGTTGTTCATCTTGTCTTCTTCTTTAAGAAAGACTTGATCTCGACCCACCCCCGACCCCCCACAGGTCTTTTTTTTTATATTGATCCCTCCATGGGGTGAAAATGATGCCATGTTGGTACCTGAGGAGCTTCTTATGATTTCCACCACTTGTCGTATTGTCTAATGACATAATTCTTTTTAAATTATCCATCCATCCATTTTCTAATCCCCTTATCCTCACGAGGGCTGCAGGCGTGCTGGAGCCTATCCCAGCTGTCTTCGGGCAGTAGGTGAGGTACACCCTGAACTGGTTGCCAGCCAATTACAGGGCACACATAGATAAACAACCATCCGCGCTAACACTCACGCCGAAGGACAATTTTAGAGTGTTTTTGGAATGTTCCAACACGGTGGGAGAGGCAAGGAAGAGTGCTACCCAGATATTGACCAGGAAAATTTCAAACTAAAATGATTTTAAAACTACCAGACCAAAAATTGACTGAGATTAAGCTGATCAAAACCAAAAACAACAGACCTAGAAACAGGACAGGACATACAATACAATACAATACAATACATGCTGTGGTGCAACAGATGAAAAATTAGTCGTGTGTGACCGTTTTTCGATTGTATGGAAGCGAAAGAAATTTCGGCTGTGTGTTAGAACTTTTAAGTGGTTTGTATGAGAGTATTTCACTTGTCATAAATTGTATTTGAGTGGAAAAAGACAGTTGTCTGTGTGTGGGTATTTCACTAGTGACTGTGCATGGAAAAACTGTTGTGTGTGTGATAATGTTTCACTAGTGGATGTAACTGAGAAAAATCAGCTGTGTGTGTGTGACAGCGTTTCAGTACAGCATGTCAAAGTGTTTCACTTGTGTGCATGAAGGCAAAAACTACAACTGCATGAGAGCTTTTCAATTGTGTGTGTATGAGAACATTTTAGACATGTGTGAGAGCGTGTTTAAAAGTGCACATGGACAAACATCAGTAATGTAATCCTCGTTGTTCCATTTATATTTTCAATAATTATATGCTTGTGCACGGGTAACTGTTTTGTTAAGCGCTTTGTTACAGCTGCAGCTGTTGTGTAAGTGCTATATAAATCAGGATGTATTGTATTGTATTGGGGGTGGCCCGGTAGCTAGCACGTTGACTTCACAGTGCAGAGGTACTGGGTTCAATTCCAGCTTCGGCCTCCCTGTGTAGAGTTTGCATGTTCTCCCCGGGCCTGCGTGGGTCTGATTGATCACTCTAAATTGTCCCTAGGTGTGAGTGAGGGCGTGCATGGTTGTTCGTCTCGGTGTGCCCTGCGATTGGCTGGCTACCAATTCGGGGTGTCCCCCGCCTACTGCCCGAAGACAGCTGGGATAGGCTACAGCACCCCCGCGACCCTAGTGAGGGTGAAGCAGTTCGGAAGATGAATGAAAAAAATGAATGTATTGTATTGTATATGCTGTCCATGTATGTATACAATAGCAAGAGCTAACTGAGCTCTAGTGCATGTGAGCAAAATAATATTCTGTGTTTATAAATGCTTTTCAGTAGTTTGGATGATTGTTTCAGTAGTGTATGGGAGTGTGGGGTGGGGGGGGGGGAATCGTATGAATGTTTTTAAGTAGAGTGTGAGAGTGTTTTGTTGGGGCATGTCGGTCAAAACATTGTGTGTGAGTGTGTGCGTATGTGTATGAATGAATGGATGGATGAATGAATGAAAACGTTTCAATAGAATATATGAAATATACAAATAATAATAAAAGGTATTCGGGAATTATGTCCCTGACGGCTCCTCATACCCCTCCTCAACTAGACTGAGGTCAGTTTATCCCGAACCTGCGTCACCGCACTCAAAAAGCCAGACGGTGGTACATCTGACTCCGGGTCAGCGGGGCGTCGTGTTCTCCCGACAAGTTCCGCCATTTCCCCCCACTTGAGGCCTTTTCTGTTCTTCCTTCCCACCATTGCGCTACATCGGCGACGGCGGCACCGGGAGGCGGAGCGGCGTGAGGCGAGCTGACAGACAGCGGGAAGGCAGGCGGGGATCCGGTGTGCCACAGCGGCATGAGAGCGAGACCCGCGGCGGAGGAGTGCAAACACCGCAACCTGTATGTGCGACGGGCAGCTATGCGGCGCCACGACACATTTTGAACGTGTGTTGTTGTTGTCGCCACATTCCGCCCCCTTATTATAATAGCCGACTAGCTTAGCTCTGATTTCATACCGACCAACGCCGTGGGAGAGGCAAGGAGGGGTCCGGCCAGGTTTTGCAAGGAGGTGGACGTTTTATTCTCCCTCCGCTAGGGCTCGCTGACGACGATAAACGCCAGCAAGTGCTCTTTCCCCCCCATCCCCAGATTTCTTTTTGTGTGTTGTACCGATTGAGCGAAGATGTCCGGGCAGAGCATTACGGATCGGATAACGGCAGCCCAGCACAGCGTAACGGGATGCGCCGTGTCCAAAACAGTATGCAAGGCCACCACTCACGAAGTAATGGGCCCGAAGAAGAAACATTTAGACTGTAAGTATGCCGACTTGTCTCTTTTGTTATCTATTTAAGAGCCAAGTGTCGAGGCTAAAAGACCCCCACTAGCTCGGTTATGGCGGCTGTCGAAACGACTAGGCCTCAAAGCCTGAGGCGCCGCTAACACGCTAACGCTATCGCAAGTCACGGAGATGGACGTTGAGCGTAGCGAATGAAGCTGCGTTCCTTCACTTTCGTGTTTTTTTTTAACCAACTACTGAATCTGACTTTGGAGCTGTCTGGTGTCGATAAATGACGTTTCTTGTCGTCGTAGGTCGTTTTTCGCTCTCAGCCTGTACTTGAAGGCGACTCTACTAGTAATGGTAGTCGAAGTAGTAAATGCGATGCTAACAATATGAGCCAGGACCCCATTTGACATTTAATGTAATTGTTGCCACAGGAACACCTTCACTCTCTGTTCAATAGGCGAATATTCAAACTTAAATAAATTCGCAACTATGAATATTTTTTATTTTTGAGGAATAAGTTTGTATCACATTTTGTGTCGTTGGCAGGTGATACACCTGTTGTGTTGTTCAGGTGACTCCTCACAGGTGTCATAAATTAAAGAAACGGACTGGGAGGCGACGTGCAGCCCGAGGAACATTTTTTAGCCAGATGTACAATCACCAAAAGAAAAAGAGATGTGACAAAAAAAAGTGCAGCGCTATAAACATTCTTATCACAAGTGCACATGTAAACAGTGCAAGGTAGCCCCACATGGAGGTATACTGATTTTTTTTTTTTTAAAGTAACTTGTTGAAGTGAAGGCAGGCAGAAAGGGAGGGAAGGATGTATAGAAAAAATGCGTTAAGACAGCTCAACGTCACTTTTAGGATCTGTCTCTACTAGGCCAACATAACTACAAACCATAACTTGAAACTTTGACCCTGGTTACAGACCCTGCTTAGAACTTTTAACCCTAGCTTGAAACCCTCAACCTTACGTGAAACACTGTTTTGGATCCCTGATCCCTGCTTGAAATTCAAGCTACAAACCTTCATCAAGGATAGAAACCCCAATTTGAAAACTTAAATCCTAGATATGCTATTTTAGAACACTGCTTTGAAATGCTCAAGCTAGCTAGAAACGCTGACTTACTTCCTGAACACTAATCTTGTCTTGAAACAAGGCTTTACGCGATCAGGATTTTGGGGTCGATCAGTTTTAAATATAAACAGTTTTCTCTCACATTCGATCAGAATATGAAGCAATATATCTGTTTAAACAACTTCGATATTTACTCAGCAGTCGACCCGCACCATCGCGAAAATGCACTGGAAAAAATAATTTAAACCCCCCAAATTCTGAAAAAAATGCTCATAAACATTAAATATAGTAAAATGTTAATTAACATCAACTCTGCACATTAATGAAAAAAAAGTCCATTAACATCACCAGACATTAAGGTTGCCAGGGCTTTTGCTAAAGCGATTGCTGTCTTGGTTCAACAGCTGTAAATAAGTCAATTCACTTCCTGAAGAACTACGCCATGTAGCCAACCCTTGCTCCTTTTTGACTTTTATTGGAAGCTGGCTGTGTTGTATAAGTCCTGTCTCCCACAAACGTCAGTGATTATTTCGCCCTGTTTTTTGCTGACATTTTACCTCATGTATATGTTCCTTGTATGTGATAAAGTAGCACATTCTCAAAGCGTGTGTGTGTGTGTGTGTGTGTGTGTGTGTATTCATGAAGTTATGCAAGGCGCACAAGTATATTTATCACGCATATTAAGAATTTGTGTAGTATAATTTTGAATTCATAAAGTGGGAAGATCATTTGTACTTTTATATCATTCACATTTCATTCGTAGCTCACATGCTGAAAAAGATGTGGGCACCCCTGGTCTAGTGGCTAGCAGCTAGCCGCTAAGCTGTTGCTCAATATTGGCTTGCAAGAACCAATTGACTACTTTTCAAAGGCAATTTAAAAATCTTCACATTCCATGACTCCCCTCACACTTAAAAATCTTAATTTGAAACCCAAAACCCTTGCTTGATACTACTATGATTTACTTAGTCTCTGAAACTTATTTAAATTGATGCAATTGTGTGGTACTCTGTGTTGCAATGTTGCAATAAAATGTTTGTTCCATTTAGTGTGACCCTGAGTTACACTTTGAACTTTGAGCCCACACATAACATGATTTATTTCCCTCCGAGTTATCTTTGTCACGCTGACGCAAGGCAAGTTATTCCCCTCAGTGGGAATCATCACTACTGTCACACGAGTGCAATTATATCACAAGAAAAGCCCCCCAAAACCCGGAGTATTCACTGTGGCATGGCACTGCCTCCACCATATTCATCCTCCTCCTCTTCTTCATTTGGCCCTCCAGTCAGTCATCCATGCTCACTAGCGTCCGCTTCTTGCGAAGGTTACCCTGCCCTATTTTGAAGAGTCAAATATAGGACGGGGAAAAAAAAAGAGGACCATCTACTTCGTAATGATCTGCGCTGTCGTCTGCCGGGTTTGTTGATGTTAAATAGATTTTAAAATATTTCTTTTTAAAAGTGGGTCGAACAGCTTTGATATGTATCCCTCGGCCAGCACTGCGGATGTGAAAAATGATATGAGCCGCGAGCAAGTGGGACAGCACATGTATGATTTACTGATAGCTGGCAGCGCTCGTTATCAGTGAACAGAAAACTGAATGAATTCAGCACACTATTCGGTCATTACTATTAAAAGGACATTATGTTAAATCCAATTGATTGAGCTGCCATTCCCAAATTGAGTGAAGAGCCAGGTAACATCATCACATTATTAGAAAGGTAAGCTTGGAACCTGGGGAATTTTATTGCTGCAACATGTTCCACTTGACCGGGTCAGGCATGCAAGACTCGGCTTGTTCGTCACCACCGCGGTCACTTCTGTTTATTCATAGCCAGCAGCGGCAGGTGTTGGTCTGCTCATGGACTCAACGTGTGTGGGAATGCATAACGTCACCTCACTACTTTATTGTCGATGAAGACACATATATGAGAAGCTCCTCAGGTACCAACATGGCATCGCTTTAACCCCATGGAAATCCTACCCTGTGTTATTTTTAGGCAGCATATGGACAATTGTCACGAATCATTGCAACAGCACAGTTAATGCGATTTTATTTTTAATCCATCCATCCATCCATTTTCTACCGCATATCCGGGGTCAGGCCACGGGGGCAGTAGCTTTACCAGGGAAGCCCTGACTTCCCTCTCCCAAGCCACTTGTTCCAGCTCTTCCCGGGCTTATCCCGGGACGTTCCTATTTGTGTAATTGGATTGTCTTTTTGATATTAAAAGAAAAAAGAGTGAAACAGAATGTACATTTCATTTCACCATCGTTGGTTCCCATGTCAGATTTGATCCACTGCACCAATGAGATGAACGTGAACATTCCCCAACTGGCTGACTCGTTGTTTGAACGGACCACCAACACAAGCTGGGTGGTCGTGTTCAAGTCGCTGATCACCACACACCACCTTATGGTCTATGGCAACGAGGTGAGTCTCACACACGCGCACACGTGCACATGCACACACGCTGTGTCAGATAATCTCACTACAACCCAGGCAATTGATGTCACGCAGATTACGATTGCATGTATGATTAGATTAATATCTTTTAGTGATGTATCCCCCCCCTCACTCCCATTTGCAGCGTTTTGTGCAGTACCTTGCTTCGAGGAACACATTATTCAACCTCAGTAATTTCTTGGACAAAAGTGGCCTGCAAGGTAACCTCAGCACCTCACTCTGCAAACATTCATTTTGTATGATGTGATGCATGTCCATTTTCTTCCTCCAGGTTACGACATGTCCACGTTCATCCGGAGGTACAGTCGATACCTGAACGAGAAGGCCGTTTCGTACAGACAGGTTGCCTTTGACTTCACCAAAGTTAAGCGAGGGTAAGACATTCAAGGTGATGTTCTTCTGTCCTGCAATTTGGCGGTGCCCTTTTTTTGACAAAAGCCTCTTGAAAAGCAGCAGCATTGCATACAAACAGCAGTAAACTGCAAAGTAGAGAAAACATTATAATGTGCACTTGTCCATAACACAGAAGCTTCCTATTTGTTTCTTTAACTATCTTGATAGCATGTAATTGCAATGTTGCCAAGCTATAAATCATATTTTCTTATGTAGCCATGGGAAGATGTGGATAAATGTGCTTATGTGTTTATTTCAAACCGTTTGTTCAATAGTGATTTTTGCTTCATTTTTTTGTAGTCGAATTGAGTTGGATCATTTCAACCCTAACATAATGTTGTCATGTTTTTTATTGTCAACTGCCATTTTCACCCCCAAATCAGCATATCGCAATGTCTACTTAGACGACACTGTAAACATCACATCTGCTCTGCAGACACACACCGCTATTTCAGACTTCATAAACCCTTTTTATGCATCAATTTTGCAAATTTGGCAGTATTGGCGTGGTGTTAAACAGGTATTGTGCATTCAGGCAACAGCTAGCTGAAAATTCCGTCTCCCCCACATTCCATGCTGATGCTGTTGAAACACAACAGCGACATGGAAAAATGCCACCTCTTGCATGCAGCGTAAAAGGGGCTCCAGTAAAGCCATCTCTTACAAGGCTGCCTATTTGAAGTGCATTGTTTATTTGATCAAGCGGACAACGCACATGGCAACTATTCAAAGCAGAAGATACTATTTGTGTCGCTGTCTTACGGTGTCTGCTGATGGTCCCCCTGTGTCGTGACAGAGTGGACGGCGTCATGCGGACCATGAATACAGAGAAGCTGCTGAAGACCATCCCCATTATTCAGAACCAGATGGACGCCCTCCTTGATTTCAATGTGAGTTGGAGGTGAAGCCCGCTATGGTGTTGCAGCTTTAAAAAAGTAAAGGCTTGGGGGTTGTGTATGAGGCTGCTGCATAGATGCATTCTCTCAGCCACAAATAGATAAATGTCAGGCGTGTGTGCAAACCATGGCTGATTGCTTTCCCGCAGGTCAATGCCAACGAGTTGACTAATGGGGTCATCAATGCAGCCTTCATGCTCCTTTTCAAAGACTCCATCAGACTCTTTGCCGCCTATAACGAAGGCATCATCAACCTGCTTGGTAAGAAAAAGCCTCTCCTTCCCCTCCAGATAGTCACACCAACATTTAATCCTCACCTTTCTCACTTAATAGAGAAATACTTTGACATGAAGAAAACCCAGTGCAAAGAAGGGCTGGATATCTACAAGAAGTTTCTCACCCGAATGACCCGGATATCAGAGTTCCTCAAAGTAGCTGAGGTACCTTGGTGGTTTACAGGATGATTGTTGACTCTCATGCAGGAAGGGGGGAAAAACTAATTTGGCTTACTCTGTGCTCAAACAGCAGGTGGGCATTGACCGAGGAGACATTCCAGACCTTTCCCAGGTAAGCTTGCAAGCTTCTCGCGCTCTCTCTCTTGTTCGGTCTCTGTCTCTTTACCACTGTCTTTCTTGTTTTGTCTCTCTCTCTCTCTCTCGCTCTCTCTCTCTCTCTCTCTCTCTCTCTGTATGTCCCTCCCTCCCTTTTCTGAGAACAACAGAGATAAATAAAATTACCTACCAATGTATACACTCACTGGCCACAATGTTCGGGACTTATGCATAAAGGAGGTCCAGTCCAAATGATGTATCAGAAAATGTGACTTCACGAGAGCAGTGTCCCATTTTGTTTGATGCTGTCAGAGTGGTATTTTTGTTTGCAGTTTTTAGTGGCACTGCACTTGATGCCACTGAGGGCTCTTTCTAATATCGGGTTTTTCCTGCTGCAAATTCAACGGAAGTCACTTTCTTTTACGGGAAACATACCTTAAGCTAAGGGTTCCAATTAGAATATGACTACTATCGTGTTAAAGCATTTGGTTAAAACCCTCTCAGGCTCAAATTAAGTCTCTCAGGTAAAACCTGATACTTGGTTGTTGCAAATCTGCAACACCTGCCCTGAGAGGTAAAGGCCTCTTCTTAAATCCGCAAACTCTTAGGTAAGGATTCATAACTGCACTCACAAGTACTGCAAGGTGAAAAGTGCAGTGTAAAAATACAAATAAAAAAGCAAGAGAGTAAATGCACAAGTTAGCCCTGAAGTGGATGACTTGAAGTGAGCTAGCAAAACTAACAGGGCCAACATCACCCGGCCATAAGTCAGAAGTGCGGCTCGTGTTCTTATTTCCTTCTGTATGGATATGCAGAAGCATGACACCTTTTGTTCCAGAAGAGAGCGGCGCCTCAGAAGCCTGAACCGTACGCGGCGAGTGGTTGAGTCGCACACAAAAGTCAACGGTGCTAAAAGTTTGGTCGCCAAGCGCCCATGACACTTCAATAGTGAAATCAGATCACATTGTTTGAGCCCTTGGCTCCTTTCTGGCAAATATGGCATCATCCTCAAGTTCCACTTTTAATTTCTTGGTCAGCAAAACCGTCTTCGTTGGCTTTCAGAACGCAGTCGTATCTGTGACATTCGAGATGCTTCTTTTAATACTAACCAACTATTTTGGCTACCTGTGAGCAAAATGGCCACCATTGGGAGTGCTCTCTTCTCTCTGCACTTTGCATGCTTCCCCCCTTGAGCGCATGCTTCCACAGGAGGTGCTCTCTTACATGTTTTTTCTTCTTATTCCTGAAGCGTTCCTTTCTCTCTTCTTCTGCTGCTTTTTCTTCAGCATCTTTTTTTACAGTACAGTAAATAAAGGTGTCAGGTTCACTCAAACGTTGCAGTCTAGTCACAGTCGCACATTGACGGTGAAGCTTATACACAATACGTGTACCGTAATGCTGTGCTGTTGGCCGTTGATTTGCTGTGCAGCTCAAAAGGATCCATCCCCTGACTGTCACCACCTTTATATTCTGTATTCTCCCCTTATCTTTCCACTTCAGTTCACAGTCTGTGTAAGTACTATCATTTCACTCTTCCATGTGTGTGACTTGCTTTGCTGGTGTTGTCTTTTTGCATGCCTCTGCGCCGTCTCACACGTCCGTCCATCCATTTTTCGATTCGCTTTATCCTCACAAGGGTCGCGGGGGCTGCTGGAGCTTATCCCAGCCGTCTTCGGGCAGTAGGCGGGGGACACCCTGAACTGGTTTTCTATGTGGTGACTTTTCTCATAATGAGGTGTACAATCAGAGTAGCACATTTACTGTAAAATGGCTGCCCTGTTGTGCTTAGTTGTGGCCCATTTCAACAACCTGCCGCAGGTTGTTGAACATCCTTTGGTATAGTGAATCATCCCATACACATGTTGCTCCCATGCAGAGTAAGTGTATGGCTGGAATGCAGTCATTGGTGCATCAGTGGTGGGCAACTACAGGTTTATGTTGAATCCTCAAGTCACAGAAAATAACATATACAGTGGTACTACAAAGGTTGACTCAAAACAAAATTTCACATTGAGGTCAATTATATTTGGAATATTTAATAGAGTCCAAACTGTCGCCATCATCAAACCTTTGGCATTATTTTAGATTAAATGTTTATGGGTATATATTTCTACAGTGCTTGTCTACCTTAGGGTTGCTGGTGAGTTGGTGCCTATCCCAGCTAATTTTGGGCAAGAGGTGGGGTACACCCTGGACAAGTGGCCAGTCAGTAGCAGTGCATATACACTATATGGGCAAGCAACCACTTAGACTCGCATTCAATTTGGTCTTCAGTTAACCTAAAATGCTTTTTTTTTTAGGGGCAAAAAAAACAATACCGGGAGAAAGCCTACAAGCAGAGGGAAAATAGATATGATTCAAACCCTGAACCTCATAACTGTGAGGCAGACATTCCAACCATAACCCACTATGCTTCTCTGAAAGTTTTGTCGGACAATGTTACTTGGCGATCGTGTGAGTCCACTTACCTCACGGAAAATTCCAGTTAGTCTTTCAGTGCTGGCTGTGAAATAAGCTCTTTTGAGGTGCCCAGACAGGTTATGTTAATTCAATGTTAGATCCTTTTTTTTTTTTTTTTTTTCTCAGGACGAACATTTAAGGGATATTTTTCCAAAAAAAATGTTGTTCAATCTACAAATTGTATACACTTGAAGTTGTTTGACTTTGGAGGTTTCATTGTATGAAAAGGATGGTTTATATCCTGTTCTCGCTTGGTTGCCCACCACTTTCCTTCATGGTGTCAATGTCACACACACACACACACACACACACACACACACACACACACACACACACACACACACACACACACACACACACACACACACACACACACACACACACACACACGGTCATGCGGTCTATGAGCAGAGTGCTGACTTTGCGTTTTCTTGCCGTGACAGGCTCCCAGCAGCCTTCTGGAAGCTCTAG
>CAAKHF010025515.1:0-12125 GCA_901007745.1 Hippocampus kuda | reverse complement strand
ATATCATACGTTCTGCCCATCGAACTTTAAACACACACACACACACACACACACACACACACACACACACACACACACACGGTCATGCGGTCTATGAGCAGAGTGCTGACTTTGCGTTTTCTTGCCGTGACAGGCTCCCAGCAGCCTTCTGGAAGCTCTAGAGCAGCACTTGGCCTCTTTAGAGGGCAAAAAGGTGAAAGACTCCACAGCAGCCAGCAGGTATGTTAATTTCGCCATCGCAGTCCGTTTCCTCGGGACCGCCATGGTGTGTCGCCCGCACCCCAGCATGAGTCTGTCCGTCCCACAGGGCAAGCACTTTGTCCAATGCCGTGTCGTCGCTGGCGAGCACGGGAATGTCTTTCACGAAAGTGGATGAGCGGGAAAAGCAAGCAGCACTGGAAGAAGAACAGGCCCGACTCAAAGCACTGAAGGTGATTCAATTTCGGTGACCTTATCTCAAGAATTGTTTTCCAGCCTCTCTGCTTTAGCGTGATGCGCGTCATTTCTCGTGCAGGAACAAAGACTCAAGGAGCTCTCCAAGAGGCCCTCCTTTGCCACCACCGATACGTCGCCCATTTCCACCACAGGGGGAACTATTAACACAGCTCCGGCCATCGACCTATTCTCCACACCGAGCTGTTCTAACGGGTAACTTAAAATAAATTGTAGATGGAGCTGCAGACGGGAAATGATGATTAAAGTGCAATTACCGGTAATTCAAATATGCCGCGACTTTTGCACTTTGCTTTTCATCAATGTTCTATGAAAAGCCTCCACCTCAAATTGGCTTTTCATTGAACAGCGACAGTAGATATTTTATACTGTACTTTGTTTTGGAGCAACGCAAAAAAAAAAAAACTTTTGTATTCCTAAAAATCGAACTTTGTGGACATGCATTATTTTCATTAAAATGACTTGGTGTTATCTATGTCAATACCGCAGTATGATTTTCATGTATTTTTGTGCATACTGTTCTCACTGTCCATGGTAATAGTATCTCAAGTTTCCTTTGTAATGCATAAAACAAAACAAATTTCGTCCATGTTTTGGATTAAAAAAAAGGGACTCATAATTTAATACACAGGTAAAATCATCGCACCTCGTACTAATGTGCCTTTCCTGTATTTTATCACACGAGGAGGTAGAATGTTGTTTATTTTTTATAAGTGTATGGCTAATTCATTATTTTATGTTTCCAGTGCAGTGAAAATGGAGAGCGACCTATTTGACCTTCAGTCCACGTTCCAGCCACCCATGCAGTCCGCCTCGTCAGGGCTCCCCGTGGCGACGGCGTGGGCAGGTAGAGAGCGCCACCAACGCAGCTCTTGATCGCTACATGCGTCTTTTTATTTTATTTTATTTTAACTGCTCTGCATGCTCTCTCTTCTGATGTCCACCAGTTCCTCTCCACTTGTTTTTGGTCTGTTTCATTTTCTCCTCTCTTTCTCTCTTTGGCTCTTCCGCTGTTTCTCTTTGCCTGCCTTTAGATCCTTTCACCTCTGCCGAAGCTGGAGATGACTCCATGCCAAACCTTAACCCTTTCCTGTCAAAACTCGTTGTCGATGCCTCTCACTTACCTGCCGTGTCTTCAGACGGTGTTAGCTTTTCCACTAGGACATCTGCTCATGAAATGTTTGGTGGTAATGACTCTCATTTTGTTTTTCCCCATTGTCCTCACTCATGTGCTGTTGATGTAGAAGCATGATGTAGTTTGCTTGTCCTCTATGCTGCTGTTGTCTTAATGTTACCAGTGTACTTGTTGTCTTTGAAGCTGAAATCGCACTGTTTCCAGTGAAAACTTGTTCCTCCTCTTTATCAAGATGTCATTCAAGGCCAAATATTCACCTGATTTAAAATTATCCCTCCCATCCACCCAATTCTATTTTTTGATGAAAAAAAAAAGTTTCGTCTGTGATGTGTTGCTGTAGTGTAGAGCTTTTAAGTATTTTTTTTTTTTACTAATACTATGTTTGATTCCCTAGATCGTTACAATCCCTTTATTGACACAAACTCGTCAGTTTCAGCCAATAATAAATGCACAGTCCGGCTAAAACACTATATCTCAGGTACTACAATGGTTCTGAGTCCTGCAAACATTGGATCCTATACAATTAATTTTAATATTCAGTCACACCTTCCCATTTCCAATAACATTCGCTAATATTTCACACTTTTGGGAACATTAAAATGTTAGCTGCATTTTTTTTTTCCTGCCTGCTTGTTTGGCTAGTTCCTGAGACACTTTTTTCCCCCCCACCCTCTGGTTCTTTCTCTCCTTCTTATTCTTAACGCTTCCTGTGGCGTGTCAGACTCCTTCTGTGGCCCAGTGTCCATTGCCCAGCACCTCCCACACCAGGCTCCCTTCCCCACAGAGCCCTCTACTGTAGCAGGTCTATTCAGAGGTATTGAAGGCTCTCTCTGTATCGATGTGTGAATCCCGCTCCACTGTTAGCTGACCCCCCTCACCCCCATGCTTGTAGAACTGAGTCCCGTTTTGAGAGGCATCACTTGTTTTAACCGCAGCTGCCTTCTTTTCATCTTTAAGGATACTCAACGCCTCAGCCCCCTCCCCAGCCACCTGCAGGAGGTCTCCAAGTGGACTTTGAGTCTGTGTTTGGAGCCAAAGCTACTGGCAGCAACAGCCTCAACGCTGAAGGTTTGTACTTAATGTCGCCAATGGATTTGCCCGATGCATTTACATCAAAGTATGTAAGCATCTGTGTGGGTTTGTCCTATTGTTTTGTCCTATTGTTTCTACCAACTGCTTTATGGGGTGATGGGATGAAAAACACAACCAGCTTCCATGACAAGTAACAAAACTCATTCAAGTTTGGTGCACATCCAAATAAAAATGTTCATGTCCCGTCATTTGCTACTTTGCTACTTTGCATTTGCTACTGTGATTTTTCTTGAAGCAGGCTGATCCCTATTATTTGGACATCTGACAACAAAAATACAGAGAATGTCCTTTTTATTTCATGATGCCAATTCATCCTCACTGTGGTACATTACAGTCATATTGGTATGATTCACGTTCCAACTTGACTTCATACACCTGTAATGTGTGGAGGTGTGTTGCAGGGAACAGAATAGCCATGAGGAGATTGTGTCCTCATGCAATTTTATGGCCATTTGCCGCCATCTTGTGATCACATAATATTACTACATTGGGAGAGAGAGAGAGAGAGAGAGAGAGAGAGACTCACAGGAGATCCTAACATGTAATACCTACCCTGATGAGGTTTTGCTGTTTAGGTGGGTGCGAGTATTTATCTTGCTCCTAATAACCAACATAGTTTTACGTTGTATATAGGATTTATAGGGTAGCAAAAAAGTGACTTTGTTTTTAGCCTGTCTGCCTTACAGTTGTGATATGCGCATTTCCATCCCTGCTCTGGGTTACCTGTGTAGAGTTTGCCAATACTTCCCATGCCTGCATAATTTAATCTCCAGGTACTCTATCCCACGTCAAAACAAGCATTGCAGTTTTATTGGAGAGGGTCCAGCTCACCTGTGACCCAAATGAGGACAAGCGTGATAGAAAATGAATGAATGAATGGAAACATATGACAGCCGATTTTAGAGATGTCGGTCAGTATTTTCCATATAATTTATATATTTCACGAGAAGCAAAATTTATAACAAGTTGGCGACAGGTAATCTAGTGTTGGTTGTCAACAGAATTTCATGTCATGGTCAACAGTTGGTTTAATCTTTGCATGATGCAAATTTCATCAAAACATTGTCATAGTGACTGAAAGGAATTCTACCTGCATACGAACAAAGCTATTGCCCTCACTAAACCCAACGTTGGTTGCTGATGAACCAAAACACAATCTCTTAATTTATAAATTTGATCCTGCAATGTCTTGTCAGATATCGCCGGGGGTATCCTGAAACCCACTCTTGCTGCTTCCAACCTACCGTCCAATCAGCAGCCAGAGAAGCTGGTGTCGGACGACCTTGAGTCCTCCCTTGCCAACCTTGTCGGTAGTACGTATGCAATTTTTTTGAATATTGGTCACATAACGTGTTACGGGATGTAGTATGTTATGAAAAAAAATTCAAATCACCTTTGTATCAAAATATCATTGAATGGAAATTTGACACAAATAAAATGGGCCCATGTTACTTTTATTGTAGTACACAGGTTATCCTAAACATATCCAAATATGGTCCAAATATGGTCCCACATTATCCAATCATAAATAATGGAAAACATGTCATTTAATAAAACACCCAAATTTGAGTCACCTACTTTTAAAACGTGCGAAAGAGCCTCATTCACGAGGCTCATAAACTATGTCCATGTTTGGACATGTTAATGGAGCTGTCCATGTGTCGCCTGCGCCGTCTCTTCAGTAGGCAGCGTGAGCATATGTGTGTCAAAGTATGCTTCCAACTGTAGTTGAACTGCTGGGTGCGCATCCTGGAAGTGGTAATCGTCCTGTTTGTAGATTAAAGTGGGGTGGAAATGAAGAAATGTATTGTGTCTGTGGGTGAGAGAAGTGCACAATTGCTCATGGGTGCCGTTTAGAGGGAATATTGGTTGCAACGTAATTGTTGTGTCTAGGATTTGTAATGTCTATTCTATGTGTTCCTCAGACCTTGGCATTGGAAATGGGACCATGAAAAAGTAAGTGGTGCACAGATACTCACCGTCGTTGCAACAGTGATATAGAAACGCTTAACTCGAGCTGCCTTAATTCACAGTGACATCCACTGGAGTCAGCCCGGCGAGAAGAGGATGACAGGCGGCACAAACTGGCAACCTAAAGCGGCGCCGACAACAACTTGGAACCCCGTCTCCATGGTGATTAATATATATTTTGGTCGATGAACATATGGCGCATGCACAACATGCGTCCCGGCAGAGCATTTTATCAGGCCTGCCATACAATTCTAAAAACTAATAAAACCTCAAAAAGCCCATCTGAGAAGACTTCCTAAAATCTGAAATGATTTCTGATAACTGATTCAATACCCAGGGGGGCAGCATGTCTGAGTGGCTCAGAAGAGTGGTCGTTTCCCAACCTGACAATTGGTGGTTCAATCCTCGGCCATTGCAACCATGTTGAAGTGTCCTTGAGCAAGACACCGAACCCCCAGTTGCTCCTGGTGCTGCGTCACCAGTAGGTGAATGACAATGTGAAGCACTTTGAGAACCCGAGGTAGACAAGCCCTACAAAAGTGACATGGCTCATGGCTTCCACTAAGTGTGCAATATGGACAAAAATGTATATCCCAAAGTACTGATATTCCTTAATAATAAATTAATGGCAATACTGTTCTTAGTTCTGGTAAAATGGCGGCCCCCTGAGATGGATGGAAGCGGCACATTCCGCCATCTACCTGTTATCCTTGAACAACTTTTTGTGTCCCTGCAGCCACCATCCACCATGGCCTTCCCTGCCACCACACCCACAGGCATGATGGGCTACGGCATGGTGAGTAATGTGAGTGTAAAATCCATGTTACAGTGGTGCCTCAACTTGAGAGTTTAATATGTTACATGACTACACTTACTCAAAACATTTTATCTCAAATATTCTTTCTCCATTGAAGTGAAAACAAACACCATTTATGTGTTCTGGCCCACCACAAAATGAAATACTTGTTGTGTTTTTAATAAGAATAGTATTCTACAATATTGTATTTTATAGAAATGATAAAACATTTAAATACAGTAGAATGAAACAATTGATGCATAATGATACATGTGCAGCACCTTGTGGTGTGCGGGCCGCGGCCACTAGGGAGCAGCATGATACATAAATAGGCAAGTAAATCGAGGCATTTCACAACTACTCAGTGGTTTTCAGTAATCGTCCTTTTTTACAGCGGATACAGAATTTATGCCCTTGGGTATGATGTTGCAAGTTTTGCAAGATCCTTTGTTTTCAGATAGTCTTTGGTTAAAGGATTATTGACATTGCAACGAGGATGCAAGTTGTTAGCCCGTATATAGCATTTTGCCCTATGCATTTGCATTATGCTGATGGGTTTTTGTATAAGACAGTTTTGTGGTGATTTTAAATTCCTGAGGTATAAGTCACTCCTGACAAACCACTGCTTTTTGTGAAGTTCGCTACTAGCATTTAGTGCTCGTATCTCAATCTCCCAAGACAAATAGTCAGAGTGACAACTTGTATATTAAAAACTCTGTGATGGGTTTCTTGGTGCCACTGTTCATACTTTTGGTCCCAGTACCAGTAATTAGGTGACAGTATTTGACAAATAATCCTCCGTGTCTCCTTTGCAAGCCTCCACACATGAGTTCCATGGGCATGATGAATCCTCCCACCTTGATGTACAGTCAACCTGTGATGAGGCCGCCCAACCCTTTTGGCTCGGTTTCCAGCACTCAGGTGGGTGCACCTCGTCTCCCTCGTTCTGCCTGGTGTCAGTGTGTGTGGAATCATCTTGCTGTGTTACATTCCCAAGTTGGCACAAACACCGATGATGGCGGTTTAAGCGAGCCTCGGTTCTCATCTTGAACTGTGCATCATCTCCTTTTTTTTTTTTTTTTTTTTTTTTAAATCCTCCATTTAACCAACGCATTCAATTCAACATTGGTGCTTGCCCAAACTAATCTCATCCCCCCCTCTTCCTCCATCTCTGCGCTGACTCTGGCCCTCCTATTTCCTGTGTGTGCGTGTGTGTGTGTGTGTGCGCGTGCGTGTGTGTGTGTGTTCCTATAATAGCCCTCGGCAGCCTCTAGTCCTTCCAGCCAGAGTCCTCTCCGAGCCCCCGGACAGGACCCGTTTGCACACCTCTCTCTCAAGGATTTCTTGTAGAGCGTCTCTTTAGGTACAGCATGCCTCTTCTGCTGGCGGCTGTGACTGTGTGTGTCTGCTTGTCTTCTCTCATACCATCTTCATGTTTTTGTCTTCATTTGACATAGATGCCACATGTGTTTTTCTTTGCTTGATCTTGATATTGATCTTGTTTTGCTCCTCTCACC
The DNA here is from genome assembly GCA_901007745.1 of Hippocampus kuda. NCBI lineage: Eukaryota > Metazoa > Chordata > Actinopteri > Syngnathiformes > Syngnathidae > Hippocampus > Hippocampus kuda. Next base: position 5,161 of record CAAKHF010025515.1, on the reverse strand, counting down.
ATCCTGATTGTAATGAGGCTCACGCTACCTGTTTGATCCTGACACTCATTGCATACGGCTGCGAACTGATTAGTCTTATTTTTATTTTTTTTTAAACATATGATTGAATTTAACCAGCTGACAGTTCTGCACACCACGCCCACGAGATGGTCTCACTCTGCAAGCTTTGCATGGCATCTCTTAGAGAGGGACACACAGCAGTATTCAAATGTTCTAAAATTACATTTTGGAACACTTGAATACTACTGTCTGAACGACCTTTCAGGTACAGCGGTTACTACAGTGGACAACTTGTCATGTTACGGGGTGCATGAAAAGGTTAATACTGTATAACTCTTGGCATATGTTTTGTATGCAAGTTTGATGCAAGCCAGCATCACTAACCTATCCAAACATACTATTAGCTGTATTCACGGCATTTGTATGGTCGACACATTTAACTGGGAACTATGACATTAACGACAATGGATAAATGGAAAGTAAAAAACTGTTTCATTAAAAAAATAAAATAAAATAATAATAATAATAAAATCCTCACTCCGAACAAACAATTCCTCACTCTTGTCATGTTGGCTCGCTCGTAAGGGGATCAAATGCCACATGACGACATTTTCATAAGCTGCTCCACAAAGTACTTCATTGTGCGCTGCTTGTGTATCTATAACTAAAAGTCGACAGCCGTTTTTCTAAATGTACACTACACAGAAGAAGTTTTGGAATATTTGGCGTTCATGCTATGTTTCAGATTGAATCCAAAATGCATGGTACCCTTTACTGAATTTGTCGTTATCTAAGCTTTTGAATGTCCAGTTTCAGGACTTTTTACACAACTTGCTGTTCTATAATACGGTGCTAGGCACGCAAAATCCCTGCTCGCTCAACTCGAGTTGCTTCCGGCGCCTTCTGGCAGAAGCCTTTAGTTGTAAAACATTTTTGGAAGCTTAATAAACAAATGTACATGCAGCTACATTGACCTCTTTTAGTGGTGTTAAGCCATTAATTCATTTGTATAAGGACAATTACATACGTTCATGAACAGAGACAGCCGGTATGTATCTCTCCGGACTGTATTTTTCATTTGCCCCATTTGGTTGAAAACACAAATAGCATAGCTCCACCTAGTGGCAAGGTTCGAGTATCACAGTGTCTTGTCTCTTTCAAATTGAAGAGAGGCGATCCAGCCTCAAATGTTTCATACCTTTTCAACAAATTATTTGGCTGTTGGTATCTTTTAGCAAGAAATCACGCACAGATGTGACAAACAGCTCTTAAGATGTGTTGGACATACTATTTAAAGAAAATGTATTTTTTTTTTTGTCACCATCTAACAATCTTGAGGTTTCTAGTCACTTTCATTTAGGACATTAGTTATGCTTACATTGAGAATGTAGTGATTGTTTCGGACATGGAACCTTTTGCCAAAATGTTAAAAAAAAAAAAGCCAATTGTTTTGAGCATGGAATATTTTGTCAAATTGTCCCCAAAAAGTGTTTGACATGCTCGTCAAGTTTCGTAAAGCGATCAGAGTATGTACAATAGTTGGCTTAATTATACCTTTTTTAATGCCATTATTGAAGCTCATTTTAAAACTGCATTATAAATTGTCAGAGAGGAAGTTAGTTTAGCGAAATGAATATATGTTAGTCTAGTGAGGGAAGATGTTGAGCTCACTGTGAGGCTGGGCTTACCCAAGAGTCACACTCGAATGATGTGGTCATTTTAACTTGTGTCATTCTCCCTTGCAGACGCAGTTCATGTAACTTTGAAGAGCTCATCTCTCTTGGAAAGGTGAAGCACTTAGCAGCAAAAAGCCTTGTCCTCGTCGAGGTCTCCGGAGAGACATTCACGAACCCCCACCCTGCCCTTGCCCTCTTAGACCCCCACCACACACTCACACATGCACCCTCACAAAATATCAATTGTGTTGAGAGCTGCGGCGGCTTCCAGTAACCTTGGTAACAGAGGATTCCCTCTCCATTTTACAGTGTCATCTGTAAAAGTAGTTCTGGCTGCTGAAAAACTTTGATGTTCTGTATTTGGGTAAAAAGGAAAAAAGAAAACTTAAAACTACGGTCGCCTTTTGAGTGAGCGGAGAGGTGCGTTAGTAGTAGGGCGATGGCGACCTTCCCTTTTTCTTTTTTTTTCCCCTCGATGCCACAAAATCACCCGTCACGGTGTAGTGAGGCTAATGACGTTTACGCCCATTTAGTTTGTCTTTTTTACCGTGTTTACAGTAGACCTTCCCTGTGTGTCGTTTGTATTTATTTATGATTGTCAGTCGAAGGAGCTCGAGTGGGGATTTTTTGTAAAATCAACAGCGCATAATAATGGAGCATCGAACATGCGTGGGAGTGCTTGAGCTATCATCAAGTGGTAGAGTGACAAATAGCTATTGTATAAATGACACCTATTAAGCCGAATTATAGAGCACTAAATATTGACTTTGTTCATTGGTTTTTTTTTTTTTTTTTTTTTTTTTTTACTATTGTTAGATGAAAATTTAAAAACTTATTATAAATTCACAGCTGCCACTGTGCTGAGAGTGCAGATGTTTCCACTAAAGCTCGGGTGGGAAACCAATGCGGTCCACCAAGCAATCATAAAAATATGCGAATAATATATGATTACAACAAACAAACGAAAACCCTAAACCCCCCACAAGTTTGTCATATTTTTTGTCCACTTAGTATAGCTCTTGGAGGACTTGATAGGAAATGATTGACCCACCCCGGAGCTAAACAATACATAGTGCATTCTGTGCCTATATCGGGGTCTTTTTTTTTTTTTTTTGCTGTTGTTGTCTGTAACTTGAGTAACACTTCACACACCATCCCAGCGGCAGTGGCGGCGGACTCGATTTTGCTTTAATAGCTTGGCACACCATCGACTCGGTGAGCGCGCTCGAGGCTGCCTTTACTCTCTGAATGTGAAGAGTTGTCTTCATGTTGCACACATCTTTCTTTCCACACCGCACGCGCAGCCACTCACCCGCCGCCCCACTTGTCAAAACATGCTTGAGTGGCATGTTTGATGTACAGGAATTGTACAGGAGATCAAGATGACCGCTTGATGGTGAGGGACGGCGGGCAGGTGATGTCAGCGGAGGTGCAGGACGAGGGACGAGCGCTGTTGATCGGCGCTTACTGTAAATATAATTAAGACAAAAAAAAGTGTTCTTTGATTGCAAGAGTGAAAGATGTATGAAATATGAACATGATTCAAATCCAATTTGACTCTACCTATTAAGTCTTGATTCAGGATGATCCTCTCTGCAGATCTCTTGTCTGTCATTAGAACCTGTAGCAGGCGACCACTCAAATCTTTTTTCTTTTTCAAATAAAGAGCAGCTGACACAAAAAACACACAGTCCCTTTCTCTCACTTTTTCTTATTTTTCCCTCTTACACAAAAACAACTAATAATGACCAAACATTTGCCCAGGCCACAAACTCGCTTAAAAACTCAACGGTGTATATAATTCAACAGCCCTGTGGCAAATCTTAATTTCATTGGCAAAAATGTGAGTTGATGCCTAAAACTTGTATTTGGATTTTTTTGGAGTTTGTGCTTTGATTTTTCATATTTGTGCTTCTCGTGACTTTTACATGTTTGAAATGGGCAACAATAAGGTTAGGATTTGGCTCAATCTTTTTTAGTAAGCCTCAGGGACCAATTTATTATTGAATTGCAAGCTTTTTTAAAAAATTAAAATTAAACTTTGGTAGTTACTGTTTTTCAGAATTTAATAAAAGCATATAAAAATAATCTTTCAGAAAATTAAATGGCAAGAAATACCAGTTGAAAAAAAAAATGGTTCCACCAAAACAAATCAACCTCAAATTTGAGTCGCTGTGAAGCAACTTGACTGTGACAGGTTTTCATATTTAAAAGTATATATTGATCTCTCGAAAACAAAATTTGAGTCACTGCTGAAACATGGCAGTTTTATTTTTTTTCACAATCTGTTTTTCCGAAAACATTGAAATTTGGAATTTTTTTTTCACATTTGATCCATTGTTCCAAATGATACCAAATTTAAGTCACTGCAAAAAAAAAAAAAATCCCATGATGGGTTTATCTAAAAAAACAAAAGTAAATATAGTTCATACAAAAAAGTTTATTTCTGCTTGAAATTGTTCCCTTCACAGTTGCACTGATTAGATTTTATTTTTATCGTAATTTTATAGGTTTGTACTACTCAGGGTTGAGGGGGACCTTACTACTTTTATCTATAGCTATTTGTTCTAGGATTATTTTGTATAATGTTCAAACTGAATAATTTGCTTTTAGCAAATGATCTGTAACTTATTTTTTTGGCTGTAATACATTCCAGACAAGCTGGGACAAGTGGCAAAGTGAGAAAGTTGAGGAATGCTCATCAAACACCTCTTTGGAACATCCAACAGGTGAACAGGATAATTGGGAACAGGTGAGTGCCATGATTGGGTGTAAAAGGAGCTTCACTGAATTGTTCAGTAGCTCACAAGTAAAGATGGAGTGAGAATCACCACTTTGTGAACAACTGCGTGAGAAAATAGATGAACAATGTTCCTTAACGTACAATTGCAAGGGAATGTAGGGATTTCATTTTCTACGGTCCTTAATATAGGTTCAGAGAATCTGGAGAAATATTTGCATGTAAGCGTCAAGGCCGAAAACCAACACTGAATGCCCGTGAACTTCGTCCCATCAGGCGGCACCGACATCGCTGTATAAAGCATATCGCAAGCATATCAGGAAAACTTCAGAAAACCACTGTGAGTAAATACAGTTTGGCGCTTCATCCTTAAGTGTAGCTCAAAATGCTACTATTCAAAGCAAAAGCCATTTCTCAACAACACCCGGAAACGCCTCCGCCCTCTCTGGGTGCGAGCTCATTTAAGATGGACTAATGCGAAGTGGGCGGCCTGGTGGTCCAGTGGTTAGCGCATCAACCTCACAGTGCAGATGTTGGGGGTTCAATCCCCGCTTCGGCCTCCCTGTGTGGAGTTTGTATGTTCTCCCCGGACCTGCGTGGGTTTTCTCCGGGTTCTCCGGTTTCCTCCCACATTCCAAAAACAAGCATAGCAGGCTGATTAAACACTCTAAATTTTCCCTAGGTGTGAGTGCAGCTGGTTGTTCATCTCTGTGTGCCTTGCGATTGGCTGGCAACCGATTCAGGG
>CAAKHF010025513.1:0-28616 GCA_901007745.1 Hippocampus kuda | reverse complement strand
TCCCCCCCCCCCCCTCCCCTATTCCCAGTGTCCTTATATGCGCTCCGTTTCGTGTGCACTATAGCGGAATTGAAGTCTTACGCAAAGCCTAGCTGGCACACGCAGTGAAGAGAGCATGCAACAGCAGACTAACGTGGTTGGGTAACAACATCCCAAACCCTCCAGCCTCCAGCCTCCCAGCCCCCCTCCCGCCCGAGGTTTCCCAAAGCATTATCACGAAACGACATCCCCGAGTGGTGTTACTGATGCCGTTGTTCATGTTCTGTTTCCTACAAGTCAAGTCAACTTTATTGTCAAATGTGCTACATGCGCAACATACAGCACAGATGAAATTACATTCCTCAGGAGAGAGAGAGAGGGAGTGCCCTCAAGAGTTATCTGCTCCAAAGGATTAATCAAAAGTAGAGGAGCACGCTGCACTAATCGTTAACTTGTGCCTCATATAGTTCTAGTTTAACTTGTGCCTCGTTATTCTAAGGTTCAAGGTTTGAGTCTCTTGGAGTTTGCATGTGCTTGTACTTCGGGTTCACCATACCTTTCAAAAACCTGCATGCTAGGTTAGTGAAAGACTAAAATGTACATTAAACCCATGGAGGTTGCGAACATTTGCTAGTGTTTCACAGTCTGGGATTTTTAAAACTTATTGTAGTTTTTATTTTGTTTTGATTTGGGTTTTTACAGTTCATTTTTCGGAGGGGCTTTGTTAATTGTTTTTTTATTTTATTTTTTTCCCCAAATGCCTCCTTTTAGTTTGTTTTTAGTTTTAGTATCAGTTTCTTTTAATATGGCGTATGCAACATTTAAAAAAAAAGTTAGATGGATGCATGGACAGGTAAATAGAATAACCACTATCATATCATCACATCCACATGAAATTTGACTTCTGTTCTGACCCATCACAGTAATGGACACAGCAAACAGACACTGTTAGTAGCACACACTGGAGTCTTGGGTTACTTCAGCGCTAGGGAATCACTGTCTTGCTCAAGTGCACGTCAGCTCGATGTCCAGGGATGTTGGGGGCGGGGGTATACTGTAGAACTGGGGTCCCCACAGTGGCAGGCAATGATCTTAGCCCACTTAACCTAGCCACACACACACACACACACACACACACACACACACACACACACACACACACACACACACACACACACACACACACACACACACACACACACATACAGGGCCGAACTGAAATAAAACCATTTAGAATCAACCCTGAAAGCTCATGTGAAATGAACTGACAAAAATAACAGGTGAGACTTTTTCGCTGAAATTGTAGTTTTGACTTGGTAAGCGTAAATTTTAAATCCAGGTCGTTTTTTTTTTAAAAGAAAAAAACAACAATTTAAATTATTTCAGAATTTTTTTTTCAATTCTAGTTTTAGTTATTTTGTTTATTTTCATTAAATGTAATGACCTCGTGCCTCGCCTCTCGCCCCAGGATGGGCTCCAGCTCACTCACTTTGATCTTCAAATTTCTTCTTAAATTTAGAAACACTTTGGTGTTTCTCCTGAAGCCAACATAAGAAGCTTAGCTTCTTGCTAAAAACAACCTGAGATGCATTTTTTAAAAATCCGAAATAGACTGACAACTTCAAATTCATTTTTTTGTTTTCGCCTATGCGCTTTCACAGCTCATCAACAGCCACTGTGCTTGTGTGCCCATGCACGGGAACACAGGACAATAGCAGGTCATCACTGAAAATAGAGATACAAAGTGCAGATGTGTGCACGCAGAGACAATATGGGCGGGAGAGATGCTGTTGTACAGTAAGTTAGAGAACGTCCTAGACGTGGTGGCATTTTGAAATACATTAAAAGAGATAAGCGAGACAAAAATAAACAGCAGATCTCATTTTCGCTGTAAAGGTCACACCCAGCAAGGGGTCCGAACATGCTTCGTAAGGAGCACATACAGTACTGTACCACAGAGGCGAGGAATAAATTTCATACAGGAAGGCCACCGTCCCATACAGCTCATACTTTATAAGCTTGGGTTTCCGAATCAACACTGGACGAGTGAGTGTCATGAGCACGATCCGTGAGGAAACAGCAGGCCTTCAAGAGTACATCGACCCCAGAGACAACATTCTGAGTGCATGCCTAAAGCAACAGAGGGCCATTAAGGAGAAGGACCCAGATGGACTGTCATGGAAAGATAAGCCCCAGCATGGCATGGACCACTGACAAATTGAGAAAGTGGCTGACATTGAGAAAATATACCAGTGGCTGGAAAAGGTTGGGCAAAAAAAGACAGCATGGAGGCACTAATCATGGTAGCACAGGAACAGGACCTAAATACAAGCTCAATAGAGACTCCGGTAGGCAACGTCAGACAGGACCCCAGGTGCAGGCTGTGCAAAGAAGCCGCAGAAATGTTGCAGCATATCATAGCAGGTGTAAGACACTGGCAGGCATACATGGTGCAGCATAACCAGGTAGAAGGTATAGTGTACCTGAACATCGGTGCCAATTATGAGAACAACCATGCCAAGATCCTGAGGGACTTCCAGATCCAGACTGACAAACTGGTGATAGCCAACTAGCCTGACATAATGGAGTTGGATAAACAGAACCACCCTCGATGTGTGGTGCATCCCATGTTTGAGTTGTTGTGGAATGAAGAATGTTGTGCAGGGGCTGCTCATTTTACAACAGAGTTGCGTTCCCACGATGGCGACGAAAACCAGAATTTGTATGCAAGTCAGAACAGGCCGTGGGCTGTCATAGTCTGGGTTTCGACATTGTTTATCACATTATTTGATTCACTGCTTGCAGGGCTATTAGTGTTTTTCAGGATGATCCATTTACAAAAATGGAATTACTTTCCTTGATTGCGAAAACCATTGTGTAGCTTTTGGCTGCCTTGCTTCGTTTCCCTGCAGTGTATGTGCCGTAAGTCAACTTGCACCAAATGCAAATACTGTCAATAATAGTGTATTAATGATTTATTTCAGCGCTTCAGGGGGCAAGGAGTTGCCGTACGAGGTGCAGAGAGCTCAGGAGATCAACAGGCTATTTGGACCTAAAGGAAGCCCGGAGGCCTACGATGTCATTTTTGATCTCCACAACACCACGTCCAACATGGGCTGCACTCTCATTCTGGAGAACTCCAAAGATCACTTTAATCTGCAGATGATGAACTACATCAAGGTTTGCGAATATATATATATATATATATATATATATATATATATATATATATATATATATATATATATATATATATATATATATATATATATATATATATATATATATAAAATTTTTTAAGCTTCAAAGGTGGCGCCTCAAGATGACTTGAGTCCACTCGGTGCTAAAGAGTTAATGTATTACTGCCTCAAAGTATTGACAAAGAGATTTAGTCAGCTGTTTCACTTCTCCTTTAGGTCTTAAACAAACAAACGAGGTTATGACATTAGTTATTACTTGGCCCGATGAGACATTAGTTAATCTCAGGGGCGTCACTGGGTTTCACGGATTGGGGATCTGGGGCACCCAGAAGATGCACAGAGGGACAGATTTAAAAATAATAAGATACCGTGTAAAAGTTTAAAGTGACCATTACATTCAAAGTGTTATTTCAGTTTCTTTTGTAATATGTTACATGGACATAGTAAGTACGTTTTACAAAATTAACCACAAAACTAGCTTTCGTGGGCCACATAAAATGACGTGGCGGGCCGGATCTGGCCCTTGGGCCTTGGGTTTGACACCTGTGCTGTTTTCCTCATTTCCCACATTTTTTGTACCGTACTATGTGTTCCATTTTACAACGTATTTTTTAAATAATATTTTTTGGGTGTGTTGCAGAGAGCCATCGCCCCCGCCAGTTGTCTCGTTTTACTGAACGAACATCCCCTTCTGAAGTATTCCACTTCCCGCTCCGTTGCCAAACATCCCGTCGGTGAGTCTCTCAGACGCAAGCAGCTATGCACTTGTAAAAGCGGGAAGAGAAGCCGCAATCGTTGTAATTTTTGTTTTAGGCTTGGAAGTGGGTCCTCAGCCTCAAGGCGTTTTGAGAAGTAACATATTTGAAGCTATGAGGGTCATACTGAAACATGCCTTGGACTTCATCGCTTTGTTTAACGAAGGTAAGACAGACATTGCATCGCCGTCCTGAGTCTCAGGGTTCACCCTTTAACGCCCTTCATGCACAAGTAAACATAACCTACATCGGGATTTTTTTTTTCTCAAATGTTTTTATTAGTCTTTAGGCATGAAAAAAAAAAATAAGCAGTGGATGGCAACACACATAAGGGTCCATTGTAGTGGCTGATGCACAACTGTTGAGATTAATTAATATAAGAGAAAATAACATTTGAATAGCTGTCCACTCTAGTAACCACTGTATAATAATAACAATCATCATCATCATCATCATCAATTGCAGGCCCCTTATTTTTATTTATTCATGAGGTAAAAGCCAAAAATACCCTAAAAAAAGAAATTGTAAAAAAAAAAACATTTAATACATTTAATTCAGGGGTGTCAAACTCATTCTAATCACGGACCAATTTGGAGTTACGTCTTCCCTCGGAGGTTCCATTATGACAGTGAAACCACAAAATGATTACTTGTATGCAACAAATTAATAGACTACCAACTTTGAAATCAGTCAAGTTGACTCTAATAGTTTTTTCAATTATTAAGTAAGTGTAAACAGGTTAGCAAAATCTCAACATTATTTATTACACATTTTCAGTACAGATTTTAGCAAGTTGACACACATGAAGTTGCTTTCGCGGGCCACATAAAATGACCTGGAGGGCCGGATCTGGCCCCCGGGCCTTGACTTTGACACCTGTGAAGTAAGTGTAAACAGGGTAGCAAAATCTCAACGTTATTTATTACACATGACAATTTGACATTTTCGGTACAGATTTTAGCAAGTTGACACACATGACGTTGCTTTCGTGGGCCACATAAAATGACCTTGCGGGCCGGATCTGACCCCCAGGCCTTGACTTTGACACCTGTGATTTAATTGATTGTTGATGTTTCCCGTAATCGAGCGAGGAAATGTAGTCAAATGGCCCACCCCGAATGACCACCTGAGAGCAGGTCCTTCTGGGTCAACTTGTACGATTGTTAAGTTTAGTTTTGCTGTTCATAAATATTTATGCAATTGCATAATAAGCAATCTATTTTTTCCGTCTGCATGCCTCCTAGTCTAACAAGACGCACAATGAGAGATGACAAGTTGCCCATGGGTGCTTCACCAATTCACCCACGTGTGCCTGCACAAGGGCCTCTAAACTAGCTCGGTGGCGACCCCCCAGCATGGTACAGCTCATGCAGTGTTTACTTGCAGTGAAGCAACCATTTCCCAGCCCTTTTTGTTAACAACCCATGTGAGCCAAGTGTGAGTCGCAGTTCTGCTGTCTGTTGCTTTGCCCCTCAAACTGGGCTGCTGTTCAATAGCGTGCTTGTTTGGAGCCGGTCAACTTCCGGCTTTAGTGCCAATGGTGTGGTAATCATCTGTCCCCAGTCCACATTGGCACTTTGAATGTTGTGACTTGGTGATGAATCAATGTTCCTGCTCTCTGAAGCTGAGCCGCGTGAAGAAAGAATTTGTACTAGTTCACACTTAAAAAGGATTTGGATTGATTACATCGCTTGAATTGTTTTTTTGAATACTTTTCCCTGTTTTTCATATGGAGTAAAATGTAATGCTTTGTCAATGTTGACTTTTGAGATGCACATTAGCAGCTATGAGGAGTTTTTATTAGCCTCGCTTTCCTTTTTATTCCCCCCTAGTCATAAAACCAGTTTGGGTTTGACCTATTGTGGTAACATTGCAACTGACCCACAGTTCTCTCTCTCGTGTTTTTTTCCACTCACGATGGAGCATTTGTTTATGCTTGTCGTCATATCCTAATTGTAGGGATTGGCCCCACAAAAAAAATAAAAAAAATAATACACCGGTACAATATTGGACAGTACAATATGGCCCAATGCAACTGGCAATTAAGATGAGTGACCTTAAAACAAACAAAAATGGAACGACCTTTGATGGTCCTGGTGAGGCCTGGCTGGTGGTAATGACTTGAATCTGTAAAGTACTTTTGAGTTACAATTCCTGGATGAAAAGCGCGCTATAAATAGTTTTGATTGATTGAATGAAGATGTCGGTGTGTTTCTGAACTACCGTCGAGGTACAGCATTAACCCTCCCGTTAAGTAAGTTCATGGTGTGCAGCACCGTTGGTGCGCCCTTTCACTCTGACTTCTTCCCTGTGCGGTGTGCAAAGTCAAATCCCCTTGAGGCATCTTAATCGGCATGATACAGTCAATAAATAAACAAACAGTGTTCCCCCCAAAATGTGGGATAATCACCATTGATTAATCTGATAACCTAGGCCTGTGAGGCCTTATTTATGATGCTATTTTTATTAATTAATTGAATAAAGAGGCTCTTGTCATGATAAGAATATGGTTTCCTCTGTGTCCTTTAGGCATGGAATTTCCGTCCTGCACTGTGGAAGTTTTCCGGGTTTCAGAGAGCGTCGACTACCCCAGAGATGCCAATGGAAACATTATCGCCATGGTCCATCCCAATCTACAGGTAAGAAGAAAAAAAAAACATATGGCAGAATAGGAAATGCGAACTTGGTGTTTGTTGTGAAAACAGTATATTGTTACGTTGAGCCACACACTCAAGTCACCTCACCCCGTTGCTGTGCTGTGATTGTTTTTGTTGCAGGACTGCGACTGGGAGCCACTGAACCCGGGTGACCCAATGTTCCAAACATTTGATGGGAAGACCATCCCCTACCAAGGCACCGGCACTGTTTATCCCACGTTTATTAATGAGGCAGCCTATTACGAAAAACAGCAGGCATTTGTTACCACTAGGCAAGAAACTTTGGTGGCAAGTGCCATCAGAAAAGCATAAAAAAAACAAAAAACGGATTTCGAGTGAGCATGCGAGCCACCGCAACAATTTGTATATATCTTTTGCACTTTTTTTCCCCCACATAATAACCAATTCCATCTTCTTCTCAATGGTTTTATTTTTTTGTGCTCTTACTTGCATCAAATCAATTAACTATGCAAAGATCATGTGGACTTTCCAAAGGCTTTTCTGTGACAAGTCTTTAATCTGCAGATTTAGGATAAAGTATACTGTGGTTATTTATGATACAGATGTTATTTAAAAACTTTACTTTTGATTAAATCCTTTTATGAAGATTAAATCTTGAGATTAATCATGAAATACCTGCTTAGTTTCTGCTTCATGATTAGTTGCTCTATATTTCCTTTTTATGCTCAGGAACCCAATTGAGGATCTTAACCTGCAATCTTTGACAAGCTGTAGTGATTCGTCTTCCCCTCGGATATATTTGTAACATGCTGGGAGGTTATTTGTGGCCTTTGAAACTACCTGCCTGTAACTCCTGTGGTGGCATCTGTGGTGCTCTCCTATTGTTGCCTTAAAAAGAGACCTAATTGCACTGCCAAATTGAAGTGTAGACGTGTTGGATAACAACATACAAGTATTTTAATCATAGTATATGCCTCTTCCCTCTCTACACAATGAAAAAAGTAATATATGTCTATTTTGGTATTCTTGTGCTAGTTTGAAGTGCTGTGTAGCTCTTAACAAGGCAGATGTGAATTGTTTTTCCATGTTTTATGTCTTTGTCGTCATCAAGGTTATCCCTGTGGTCTTATAGTCTCTTGTTGTCGTACTGTTTCATAATTATATGTGTTACCACGGTTTCTACGACAACGAAAATTGACTGTCCTTTCAATCCTGTGGAAATAATCCCAAAAAAATAAATGTAAAATATTGATGCTGTCATCTTCATGTCGTGATGTTGTGAGCTTGTGTTTCAGTGTACAGCACCACAAGCCACATGAGGGCGTCACACTACCACAAATTGAAGCGGCCACAACCTGAACATGGGAAAACATGCCTTATTAGTGCGAATAAGTGGATTAGAAAATAAATAGATGGATGATTGACAGGCAATGTACTTCAGCCCAACTAATTGAAATTCACAAAAACAACATCGATTTATTTTTATTATTATTATTCTTTTTTGGTAAGCCGCCCTGCAGAAAGGAAGTCTTAAACAGATCTCCGACTTTGCTGAAGAACTGAAAGTTATTGCCAGACTTCCTGCGATATCACTGCAGGGTTTTATGATTCATATTTAGTAAGCTTAGGAGTGATCAGGCCTTCTTTCAGATATGCTTTGATGATCCTGGAAAGAGAGATACATTCTTGTAGGAGATGAAGTCAAGCATTCAAATACAGCATCTACTACCATCTATTTCACCCTCAGTTTTACAGTGGAATTTATCCCCTTGCTCACTTTTATGTGACGTCTCCATTTTTGTCAAAATCGAAACGCCCAACGAATCATGATGAAAATTGTGCTTTTACAATTAATCAGAATAATGAGCCCAAGTGTAGGTTGCTGATCCATTTAATTGTTTCGTAACCTGATAACGACAGTTCATTTCCATATTTAATTCAAGTACAATTGTGCTAATGCCATGTTTAGGGTACATGTCGAGTCATCCTTAGAATAAAGTCAGTTGCTTTCACAGTAGCTGGGATTTTTCGGTACCCTGGCATAATAGCGTTCCAGATGAAAGCGCGATACGTGGCCGCCTGTTCTTTGCGTGATTTTTCTTGCAAGATTCTGTATTGAAACCTTTGATTGGTAATCTTGACAATTCACAGTGCGTGTTCATTTTCTAACAGTATTAAATAGATTTTTATAAAGTGAGTCTTTATCTTGAGAGCCAATCTTGGAAATGCAATCACAAAGTCAACCATATTTGATGGTTTAAAATCGGTGTCAAGTGTAATGTCCAAAAGCACCTGCTTATGTATTTGTTCGTGAAATACATTTGACCAATTAGCTTTTGAAGGCAACACGGCCGATACAGGAAGTGTTGAAACTTTTCGCCAAGACAAAACTACATCATCACACAAGGTGCACGCCTTTGTCTGTCATTTGATTGTGAACGAGGTTTAAAGATGGTCGTTAAGTGGTCAGTTTGACAGGGACGGACTGTACTTTCTCGTTTGACGTTTTCGCCATAGACGTTCGGTGAGAACACTGCGATAGCTGCAACGTTTTGCACCGCTTAACTGCATTTGGCCGTGAGCCGGGCGTGAACGACAACACGATGTGGGAGCAAGAGGAATTTGCTAAACACTGGCGTAATGAATTTCCCGACGGTGAAGTCCCACAAATGAACTTAAATTCGATCGAGGACATCGAGTCGCAGCTGGAGGCTTCGAAAGTCAACCTGAAGCGGCTGCAAAAGGCTCTGTCCGAGGAGAAATTCAAGGTGATCTACCTGCAGACCACCATGGCGCGACAGAGAAAAAACGACGCGGAAAGTTGTCACGGCAAAGACGTCAACTTTAACGCCGACACTTTCGTGACTTCCAAGATTGGGAACTTGAGGATATCTCAGCGACCGGGCGATGGCTGCGACGGTAAAACGGACCAAGTGTCTGACACGGTAGATGGGAAGCTCCAGTCAGCTAACGCGGCAAGTAATTCGTTCAGCCGGGAGCGGAACAGGTTCAGCGGCAAGACAGGCAAGCCCGTTCCCATCCCCGTTCCACCTCGGAAGCCGAGCAATCCGAGACTGAACCCTCCCGGCCTCTCTCAAACGAGAAATAATGATGACAACAGCGACAAGGAGTATGAAGATTTGGAGCTGAACGAGAATTTTGTCAGGAATAACCTGTTGGTACCAAAGGCTGGGATTAGAAACCACCAGAAGACGCCCAGCATCCATCACCCGGACACCCTGCGGCCTTTTCGCCTGAGTCGAGACTTGGACTCGGGGGACGACAGTCGGATGTCGCCGCCCTTCCTGCACATTGGACGTGGCTCAGGCTGCAGCACCCCAGACAGGAGTTGTGATGGCTACCTCAGCTCAGAGCATGACGACTCCTCTTCTGCAGGTACTGTTCTGACAACAAAGTATGAGGGCATGTTTAGTGGTTGTCAGGGCCGACCTTGGGTAAAGGCTTGGTTTTTCATGTCTCATGTGGTCTATTTCAACTTTATATCCCAGCCACACGGTGCTGTGCACATTGTCTCTCAGTTTTTAGTGGAGGACTGCCTTTGATACCTTTGCCATCTCTCAATACCACCTCTATCATGTCACAATGATAGAAGTCATCAATACAATTAAAAATTGCAATCCAAAAGCACACAACTGTACCACACGCACCATCTGAAGCAGTTCAAAATCAATTATCAAATAGTATGACAAAAACACAAAACAGTTGCATAAAATACACCTTACTCAGCAGAGATGCTAATTGGAAAATGGAATAATGATGACGTCAGACGTGCTTTGCATGTTGAATTTGGCTATAACAAGTTTTGATGAATCACTCAGTGGATGGGAAAAATGCTGTTGTCTTTGAGGGTCATGGCTCATTTTTAGAAGTCCAAATACTCGGACACCAACCTTGATCAGCGGCATGGCCTCTGTTTCCAAAGTGTGGGGGACAAATTGTTCAGGTGTAAGCTAACTTTCATTTGCTAAACGGCATCCTTTGCATTCATCGGCTCTTCTTCACAATGGCAACAGAAATAGGCAACTGTGAAACCGACTATAACACATTGACAGTTAAGCATAAGTAGCCAGCTGGTGTAATGGCAAAACTAAACATGATAAGGTAAAACATAATTCTTGCATGCAACGTAATTGCAGACTCAAAATTTTTCAAAATTTTTTCCACTATCTGAACTGCTTATCCTCATTGGAGTCGTGGGCAGCTTTATTTTCTGACATATTTTAAATCATACATTAACTTAATCATTCCCAAACATAGGGTGATATGTGCCAATCTGAAAGCTGAAAAAGATTCAAACGATTGCTTCAGCCTAACTTTTACTTCCTCAAGAGATTGTCTGCATGACATGAGTCAAGTGCTGCTGATCCACAAAGGGATGTGAATAGAATTGAGGAAGACTTTTAGGAGCAGACAATGTTTGTTGTGACACATGGGTTCCTTTTTTAAAAAAATATTTTGAGGACCACAAATGAATTTATAGTAGGCTGGTATCCTCAATAGTTTCTTCTAATGTTTTTGGTTGTATTTGAAGCTGTCAGAATGCTTGGAAACAAAGCATGTTAGCTTTACGCTCATGTGGTGTGTTACACTATTCTCAGCTCAACTCAACTGTATTTATGGAGCACTTTAAAACAACAACCGCTGTATACAAAGTGCTGTACACGGTGCAAAAACACGTCATAGAACAACAAACAATAAATGAAGACCGAAGACAGTAGAAAGCACAAAAAAGAGTAAAATTAAAAATCAAGTCTTATGTTGATGCTATTTTTACAACCCTCATCAAAGACTTTAATGCTCAAAATGTTAGGCACATATTTGAATTTGATTTCAGATATGACTCAGAACAGGGTACAAACATAACAACAACTGGGCCTAATTTGAGAATTTTTAATTTTGAGAAGTATAACCTTTTTTTTTGCTCCCATCTTTGTAGACCAACAAGACATTTTTTTGCATTCTGTGCTCTTACAATTGGACTCATCATTATTAAGTCTTGGTTGTTGTTGACAACAATGAGATGTGTGGGAAGTTGTCGGAATAGTCGGAGGCATTTTATAGTCTGTGTCCACTTGGCTGTCGTAGCAACAGTAGATGTCGAGCTCATGGTCACCGAGCAACAGCAGTGAGCTCACACCAGGCAGGAATCTTGTTCATGTTTGCGGGGCCTACGTCATCCATCAAGTCATGCGTGTCCTGAACTACAGAATGCAGAATGTCTTCCCCTGCTTTTTGGGGTCTTGATTCACAGCACAGTGTTGTTTCCAATATGGAGTCATTCTCCAACATCACTAATCTTCAGTGTGAGTAGCCATGCTATTGTGCAGCAGACGTAATGTACTGCGGTTTGCTCTGAAAGCACTTTGCCAGCAGGATTGTCGACAACGTGTTAATGCAAAATGCCATTATAAAATCTTTATTAACTCTGTAAGGAAAAAAAAATACACATTTCTTATTTAGCTTATAGGATAGGCGAGTTTCAAGGTATCAGGTACACTTGTAGCCATTTTACGATGGGGAACTAAAAGACATGCTTGGCTATGTCCATTCTCACACATGCCCATTATATGGTTTACCTAAAAGCCTAGCAGGAACTGACCTTGATGGTCGTATTTTACGCACAGCCTGAAATCACAGTTTGTTTAAAAAAAAAAAACAAACAAATAAAACAGTGCGGCATATATAACCAAACAAATGTCACTTAAATGAGACATATTCAGCTACTACCATCTAAACACCACCGTAAATAAATGTATTGCGGCATGCAATGCTTTCTGGGAACCGAGTGTAACGTCATGATCTGATGAAAAAACAAATCTTTGACTGAGAAGATTCTGGATAGATTTTGACAACATTCCTCAGTGGTCTCAACTGGGATGCAAGGAGTTGACATATCACTAGGCAGTATTGGTAGGGCATGTTGACTAGTTTCCTAACCAGCTGATTATATAGAACTTGGAAATCTCTCAATGTGCAGTTTTTGAATGAGAAGGGTAATAAACCATTTTTGTCTCAAGAGCGGCGAGAGTTTGCTGCATGTCACATATTTCTTCCCCTGGGTCGACGTTCTCTCTCTCTCTCTCCTCGCACGAGCAAAACTTGTTCAGACTCGACTTGTCTGGGACTCGAAGTGCAACAGGGGAACAGGGAGAGCTGGTTTGGAGTGCGCTTTTTGTGCAGGTTTCATTATTTTTTAAATAGTTGAACATTTTAAATTCACACTCGAGGGAAAAAAAAGGATTTTTGTGAGGAAAAAAAAATCACAGATTAATTTAAAGGCTATATCACCGAGATCTTTGATGGTGTGCAAGCATTGTCATGATTTTTTTTATTGGTTTTAGGTTTTAGACCAAAGAATGAGGAACTTACCCCTGAATGAGCGTTGAGAATGTTAAAATGTTATTTAAAAGATTGCCTGTACAGCTATAAAGGTTTAACGATGGTAGTTTGATAGTGGAACAGTTTTCACTGTTGGAAAAATTGGTTCAAATTTGAGATAAATTGGAGGTCCACTAGAAGAATTTGATTGAACATTGGTGGTTCCATAAGCAAATAACAAAAGTATAACTGACCACAGGGCGAGTAGGATGACTGTAGTAGTTTACGCTGCACCTGTCTTGGCAACGTTACAAAAAAGGGTGTGCAAGGATGCTCATTGGCTTACCAAAGAATGTAACTCAAATCTATTCTGCATGCGTATATGACTGATTTCCTGTCTAGAATTTACTCTAAAATGTTTTTCAGGTAAAGCCGTATATCAGCCCTTTTAATTCTGTGGTGTGTTTGAGACGCGTGTGTGTGGGTGTTGAATCTTATGAATGTTAATTTGTATGCCGCTGCTGTGCCGGAAGGCAGACAGGATGCCTCAGTGGTGACACTGAGATGTGGGCTTTTGCAGCATCAGCTTGGATGCAGGACAGAGTGCTTGAGTGCAGGAAGCATTGTTCTGCATCTGAGGTGTGAAATGCTCAGGTGTTGCTTTCCATGCAAAAACAAACAAAAAAAGTCCTGTCTCGTGTGTGGTGCGATGTATGACATATGTGTTTACAGGGTTTAGTGGTAGAACACGTGCTTGCTCCTCACAAGTCACAATTTGCCCGTGTTTCTTATTATTGCTATACTGTTGGTGTCAAAGCCACCTCCAGAAATTAGCGGGCTTGACGTAGCTTGCTGACATCAGCAGTCGCAGACCTTCACTGCTGGAAGTGCAACCTATGGTTAGTTGGGCTTTGAATTCTTTTTGTTACCCCTTCCACTTGATGACTTGATTCAAGTTTTGCTTTTTGTTTTCATCCCCATCCTTGGATTAGCTTTATTTCTCCATATAAATGTTGAGCCCACCCCCCAGCTTTAAATTGAATCAACTCCATCATAAATGTCAGAATTACTGGTGCCTTGAGATACAAGTTTAATTTATTCCAAAACCACATTCATAACACGAAGCACATACCCTCTTTACCCATTGAAATGACTGGAAATTCGGATTATCCCCTCCAGCCTTTCCAAAAATCAACACATGTGATTGTTGTAGTGTGTCTTAATGAGTAAAGAACTTTATGCAAACATACAGCAATGATAATTAAATAGAATTAAATAGGATTCATAAAAAATGGCTCAACTCCTCTTTGAGCTCATCAGTTCGTCACTATTTCTCACTCTATAAAATATAGAGGGTATTGGCAGTTCATTTCTCAGTGTTTCATGTTAGTGCTGAACCATTTGTGTTCAAACTATTGCTTAGTGTTGTTAATAACATAGTGGACCGTAAACGCAATTTTTAAAAAGTCTAGCCCGGAGACGTTATGAAAAGCTTCATACCGTCTCCAGGACTCTATGGAAGCTGAAAAATCGAATATGATTTCCGTGCAGCTGCTTCCGTTCTCCTTTTCGACACTATTTCCCACACACCCTCTTGCACTAACGCTCTTTTAAAATCTGTGTCAAATTTGAAGTTAGAGTGAAAGAGGGGGCCGAGGGTGTCTGTCTTCCTATTTTCTTGTCAGTTGACTGATTCACTCTTGGTCGCTTCCTTGTGTAACGACCAAACCCTTTTGTGTCACTTCGTCTTTACCGTGAGTTACGACTTGGCTGTGGAGAAAGGATGTGACTTCAGTCTGTTGTCGGTGTATCATATTCATATTTTCCTAATAACATAGAAGCCGCCTGTAGTTTGAACACCCTCTTTGGATAGACACTTTTGAAACAGGCACACATTTTTGTGAAAATACCCTTGTAGGTTGAGGTCAACCCACTGTCATGAAATGTGGTAATTCCTATTACTACTACTGGAACGTGTGGAATAATTACGAACAGACTAAAACAGAATATACTCAACATAATAACACTACATCACACTTTAGTCGTAGCACGAACTGTAATTTCATATGGAAGAACCCTGAAGAAACGACAGTATTATTATTTTTTTTTAGGTATAATAATTCGTGCTTCTCAGATGTCAGTGCTTAGAATCTTGTTCTCAGTGTAGGGGATTTCTGGAATGACTGAGTCATGACGGTAACCTTGGCCAGACCAGTGAGGAAAATGTTTTTATGTGCTGCATGAATCATCACCTCGATGACAGGAGACTTGGCTTAGACCTTGTCCCCCTGTCAACTCCATGCACATTGCTTGTGTTTTCCTTTGACATACCGCGTTTCTACAGCCGCAGCATCTTGTCAGCCTTTGTCTGTCTCAATGAACCATATCATATTTATTTATTTATTTTTAGCTTCATTCAAGTGTTCTTGTTTAAAAAAAATCCATCAGGCAGTAGTGGAGAGTAATGAAGTGACGTACATACGCTCGGTTGTTTGAAGTGGTTCGAGATGAAAAAAGAACGAATCCAAATTACCTTTCACCAGTGATTTGGAGAAATCATGACTCAAACCTGCATGACGTCACACACACGTCTGCTACAAGCTAAGTTGGAAAGTAAACACCAGTCCAGTGACGAATACAGATATTGAGTCAATTCTCCTGTCCCTTTGATATGATTAAGATAAGATAACCTTTATTTGTCCCACACTGGGGAAATTTGATTAGTGGCATTTAGTAATTTTTTCCAGACTGATACCAGTATGAGTATTCACACTTTAATTACCAATACAGAGCACCGATAGTACTTTTGAGAGAAAAAAACAAATTCATTCAACGCAATGACCCAAATTTGTGAATAATGGCTTTTACTCATTTTTAGATTATGATTATTATTTTGCCTTTTACCATTGGTTGGTATACTACACTGTGAGTATGTGGCACATGGATAGATATGTCTGTTACACATCAATCAAGCAATCACATTCAGTTTTCGCCATTCATCAATAAAACTCACTGACACTCTGCTCACCATGTGCCTTTGGCATGACACGGCCATCACATCTGCATGATGGGTAGAATTTGAGACAGTGTCGTGCGGCTGTGTCTTGAAACTGGCCCTTGGCTCGCGATCTCCACCTAGATAAACTCATGTGGGGTGGAAATAATATTATTATTAGCATCACAGTTGTGTAACACCCCGGGGTGGAAGTGCAGAATGGCTAGCTCACAGACACATCTTGCGATGGAGGTAAATAACAAAATATTTTAAATTTGAATATATAATAGATTGGAAAGAACTCAAGAAGAGAAAAAAAACAATTTGTATAAAAACAAAAAGAAACATTTCCTGATTTGTTATGTGATCCAGGAAATGTGTCCATCACAATCTAAATTTTATAATTGCATCATACAACAATTTCATTGGGGACAAAGTAAAAAGACAGATTTGGAAGATTTGGATGTAGACATTTTGAAGGAAGCCTTTGTCACAATTACCGGTAAACAACTAAAGTCATAGCATGCTAAAAGATGGTTGCCGTCTGTGTAGTATTGCGAGATAATTGTAGAGAATGCGGTTGCTATGTGGTTATCTACCCAACAATGTCTGTGTGGCAGAAAGAAAAGACCTGGAGGGTGTCAGGTCACAGGAGCCCCCCTGTGTGGCTTTTAAAAGTAACAAGAGGATCCCATTTTGAAACACTAGCTACGTAGTATTGAATGACAGGGCCAAATATAAAGAACTGCTGTTTTTGCAAAGCATCATTCCTTTATTTTGATTTCTTCTACATGTCCATCTCCCTGCATGCACCAAAAATTCTGCAACTGAAACATTTCAGGCAAATATAGCCCAAAAATATATTTTAGGTTTTTGAACCAAACATTTTTTTTGTCATTGCAACAACATTCCGAAACCGGATGTTGTGACTATGCATGCAAAATATTTTAAAGCAAGCCCTCGGGCTTCTGGATGGGCTAAACAATATAAAACCTCGGTCGCACTCCCAGCTGATTGCTGAGTCGGCCTTGAAGGCAGATTTGGCTGAAGGAAAAAAAAATAAAGTGGCCTACACTGAAGTCAGATGAATGTACCTACCACTCCACCATCAGTGAGTCTTATAGGTAAAGATGTGCAAAGCACACTTACATTTGTATTATACTTTATGTACATTTATTTATAAAATCTGCGATGTCACATCTTTTTGTGAATAGTGATAAGACAAATGGGGAATGATTTTTGGGTGGCCCGCAGCCCCGGAATCTTTCACTTCAGTGAGCACCAGCAAAATTCTGAATCTTCATAATTAAAAAAAAAAAAAGCAGTCTGTACTAATCTGCCAATCTTTCAAGGAGTGTTTACTGTGTCAGAAGTAAGAAGTACAATGCGGGCAAACTTGACGCAAGCCATGTCACGCGTTATCTGTAGAACTGTATATACCGCGGGGTGCTAAAAAAAACCAAAACGGAGGGAAACCTGTTCTTGATAAGCAAGTGTGGATCAAATTGTGTCATCTACCAGTCACATTCCAATAAACAGGCTTACATGTGTCAATCACTTGTGCCGATCAACTAAATAGTAGCCTCATTGAGGCTACTTATGGGAAGTGTTTATTTATTTATTTTTAATCTCAGTTTGCTCAGATTAAGTGTTTGGCTATTAATGCAAACCTCAAAATCAGCATGTATGGCGTTTTTTTTGGGGGGGGTGTGTGTGTCACACAACCACTTGTTTTCATTCTGACGGTGCAGTCGCCAATCTTTATGAACTTGTGTTGGCAAAAGCTAGACACGAGAGGGCAGTAGTTGACCACATGGACAATATACAGTCCTGTAAATGGCCAAGTTTGTCTCCATTGCTTGTTTTGTGAACTATTACACATGGTGTGTTTTTGTAAGAGGCACTATGAGTAAGAAGGACATACAGGCGCTGTATAAACAACACGAGGTGTTCAGCAGAGCATGTGTTTACGCCACCTACCAAACCGGAGCTGATTTACTTTATTGCAACATTGACCCCGATAGATCAAAGATAAGACAAGACCAAAATAATTATGCTGGCATGAGACAAATAATTGCACACTTACTGTGATCCCACACTGTTAAAAACCTGATGTCGCGTAACTACACAGAAGGAAGACTTCTTTGTGCAGTTGCCATCAAAATCATCTCAAGGGCCCTTTTGCGCTATTTCACATATTAAAAAAAAAAAAAAGAAAAAAAAAAGAAAGAAAAGCCAGGTGCCAGACAAAAAAAAAACACACCCCAGATGATTGCAGGAACTCTCATTTAACAAGCAGACATTCATCACTGGTGCACTCAGAGCTTTTAAATAATGTATCGTCATTCCTACCCCCATCCCTCCTTGTACTAAAACAAAGGGAAATGGGTGAAGACCATCTACTAGTCACTCGTCTCCAAGGAGTGTTTACACTTCCTCACAAAGCCCTCGGTGCATGTCATTGAAGCAAATGCTATCTTGACGAATCTTTGGCCTGTGATCAATTGAATGATAGCTTTAATTGTGATCAATCAAGTGTAAAACCACGGCATCATTTTCACATGCTTAAATTTAGCCTGCTAATGAACATGTGGAGCACAGACCCCAGTTCATGACCTGTTCTGACAGTTAGTTTTGTTGATACTGTTAAATCAAGTTGTGTTCAGGATTTGATGATTTTATTTATAATTTCATCAAATTTTATAATTTATAATTTTATAATAATTTATAATTTGGAGGACAAGAAACCTACGTTGTGCTTAGGTGTGTGGCTTCCCAAAAATGGGCAATTGCTTATTCTCTACTTCTCAGTGTCTGCTCTTTGTGGATACTCTTGTCCTGTTGTGGTTGGATAAACAAACACAAATGCAGTGAGCGATACCTCGATTTACGAGTGACTCAAATTACGAGTTTTGTTTTTTCCCCCCAGATACAAGCCATCTCTCAGCTGATGAGCTTCACCACATAGGGCACAGGTGTCAAACTCAAGGCCCGGGGGCTAGATCCGGCCCACCGCATCATTTTACTTGGCCCGCGAAAGCAAATCATGTGTCAACTTCCATGATGCTTGTTAAAATCTGTGCCGAAATGTCAAATTGTCACATGTAATAAATAACGTTGAGATTTTGCAATAATTTTGTTACCCTGTTCACACTCACTCAAACAATCATTGAGCAAACTATTATATGTTGATTTGACTAATTTCAAAACTGGTGATCCATCAATGTGTTGTGTACAAGTAATAATATGTAAACGTTTATCTGGTTTCACTGTCGTAACGGCCCTCCAAGAGAAGACATAACCCTAACTTGGCCCGTGACAAAAACGAGTTTGACACCCCTGACATAGGGGAAAAAAATCTTCCAAAAAAGTGGTTCAATGCTCAATGTTATTGAGATTCCCAATTTAAGGTAAAAAGAAACATAATCCATTTTGCAGTGAACAAAGCCAGTTGCTCTGCTATCTTAATGCTAACATCAAATGGGAAACACCATAGACGGGTTCACAGAGCTAGCATCTTGCGGTAGTTAGCCATCTTTCTATTTTGCTCTTGCTCGACTTCATGAAGCATTTTCAAAGCCTTTCCACATGCATGGCATAAATTGCTCTCCTCTTCCCGTGTGTGCACCTCCACCGTCGCTCACATAAATGAACAAGTCCGTTACATTGGAAAACCTTTGAAGAGTTGAGTGGGGGGATGGCAAGCTTGTGTCGAGCAGAGATTTTTTACATTCCTCGTATTGTTTTTTTTTTTTTAAATTCTCATCTCCCAGTTAGTATTCCAAAGAGAAGCTGAGAGGAGCAGGTGGGTGAGACGGGGGCGAATGTGGGGTGGTGACTGGAAAATTAGGGCTATTAACAGACACCCTTTTGCCCCTGGGGGGAAAGAGTCGAAATATTGGGGAAACATCGGATGGATGAGTGGATGCGCTTTGGGTCGGCGCAGTGGGGTGCGGGTAATATGTAGGTGGGAGGATGGCGGATGGTGTTTTGATTGGCTGGTGAGCTGCCGTGTGGCCTAATTACACACACATACACGCACACACGCACTCTCTCTGTAGCCTACATGACTGTAAATTGTCCTGTTAAAAAAACCAGCATAGCAATTTGTGGGCTTTTTTTTTTTTTTTAACTGTATCTAATTTGCAATAAAAAACATTCTGGTTGTGCACTGGGAATAAAAAAAAATGTTTTGAGTATTACTATTTATTTTTGATAAGTAATCTCGTTATGGTCTAGTTAGTACTTTACATCGTCACAAAGACAGCGTTTGTGGACTTGTGTGAGAAAAAAGCACAAGCACCTGTTTGATATGGCTGCCGATGTGTGCATAAATGTTTCCGATATGCTTCAAACCTTGAGCATCTTTCATGACGCACCACTTTGACTTAAATTATTATTTAGCAGAAAGGGTGTGTGAATAAACATATTTTCTAAGGGAGTTTATGCTTTTGGAATTGGGGTTTAACCATCTGCAATTTAAATGTGGCTGCCTTTGCGTTAACAATGAGGCCCTGCCCGCACGCACAGAGGCAGTGGGGAAGTAGTGTTGAATGGTGACCTTTTTACATGAAATGAAATTTTATTCCGTCTTTTCATGGTGTTACAAACAGCCAGTCAAAGAGTTTATCTGCAACCGGACAGTTGCACCTTACCTGGCTGTGTACATTGTAAGAGTCAGATTTGATTGTCCCAGATTTAAAACAAAGGATGCATACAGTAGGTAAATGTATTTTTGATGAAGCGCCTCTGTGCTGTTTTCCTCTTCGCTTGGATGGCATGTCCCTTTTTATAAATCTGCATGTGTGGATTCTTCATAAAACATGCTTAGGTTTTGTTTTTCCCCCCCCTCTCATTATTTAACATAAACGCGTATTCCAAAATGCCTTGGCAGACATACCGCATGTGTTTTCTCCAGCTGGCTCAAAAGAGCAGACAAAGAGCGATGCTCGGAGCCCGCTTGCTGGGAGAGGTGGGGCAGCCCAGGGAGGGGGTCCTCTTGTCAGCCTTTGTGTCCTAATTGAAGTTTTTAGAAGGGGTCGACGCGGGGGAGGATGGTAGTTTGTGGGACGGGGCCGGGGTTTGAAGTGAGGCTTTAATATAGTGTCTGGTTTTGATGTTTGTCAATATGAGTATTGGGTTTGGTCTGGGGTAAATAATGGCAACATCAGCATTTTATCGAGCTCCCAAACACGTGTATTTTATTACTTAAGGTTCATAAAGTTCACTGCCGAGCCAAGATCAATAAACTACTGTATGGAAATAATAGTTAAAGCCCACCAAGCAGTACACATTTGCACCAATCTTCTCTGTCTGGGAACCAAATAATTAATATTTTATTACCCAAAGCTTAGGTGATAGATATTTGTCACTTTCAGGAATTGATATTTTTTCTTTTTCTTTAAAAAAAAAAAAAAAAAAAAGAGAACATACCAAACCATTTCTGCGAAAGTCAACAGAACTTCAAGTTCAATTTTTGGAAGTGTCAACCACTTTGTAATGTCCATTATTGCCAAATTCAGGACTGAAATGGGACCATATCAACCAATGGTTCTTTTACATTATTATTATTATAATATACATCTATATATATATATTTTTTACATATTTAACAGTTACATAGTTGCCCTGTTTTTCTCCTCCATTTTCTTTATGCCTAAAATTTAAGAGTGAAAAGCACCTGTTCATTAAAAAAAAAAAGAGAGAAAAAAAACCCAACCACCACCACCCGAAACAAATTATGAAACGGGAAAATCTGGACCATAAACTAAACCTGTTTGTTTGGACACATGAGAAAAAGCACTTTAAATGTAATGCGTCACCTCTGAATACCGCCTCTTCTTGAAGACTGAGAGCGAAAGGAGAGAGAGAGCAAGAGGAAGGGGTGCATGTGAGAGCGGGCAAGCCAGAGAGAGAGAGAGAGAGAGAGAGAGAGAGAGAGAGAGAGAGAGAGCAGTGCTTCTCTTTTCCCCTAGCAACGGTAGGCTTTGGTTGTTTCCAGCCTGTTGTTTTTTGCTCACTGTCTTTGGGCTACACACACGCGCACACTCATACACTCCTTTGGCTCGCTTGCTCGTCTGCCTGTTGGACCCCCAGGGTGTCTCTTGACATTTTATCCCAAATTCACGTTGAGCTCTTTCCTCCGAGATGAAAGCTTTATCGCAAGGATAAGATCAGGAAGAGAGTCACGGCAAATAGCCGCAACTTAAAACAGGGCGGACGGAGCGGGGGGAATAGCGGGTTGACGGACTCGACTCGGGGGAGAGCGAAGGAAGGTAGAGGAAAGGAGGATGGAGCCCCTGAGTGCTCATGGCCTGCCTCGACTCTCCTGGATTGACACCCTGTATAGCAGTAGGTACCCGTCCGTCTATTTACCCCTCAATACATCACCTCCCATTTGTCTTGGTGCGTTTCTTTGCGCTTGCGCTCCTTCTCCATCTCCTACTCAGGTGCTCGTTTGTCTGAGACGACAGCTACATCCACTCCTCACAGTGGGAGCAGAGCACTTTTCTTCGGACTTCCAATTAGCGTGCATTACTGTAGTTGTCCATAACAACCCCGTTGACTCGACTGCCCCCATTCCCGGCTAGCGCTAACGTCTCATTCCTCCTGGCACTTTGCTGCCAAAAGCAAGGCACGTTCTGTCGGATGTTGAATTTTTAATCCAGCCCTTATTGCTCTGACCACTGTGCTGTTTCTCTGACATATTCCTTATACTTGGCTACACATAGGCAGAGCATCAGCTGTGAGGAGTGATTCCCTCCTCCGAATTCCCTCACTTTGCCTCCGGATTAAGTTTGAATGAGTTTTGAGTGAACTGTTGAATAGCTTCATTAAGAACTGTCCCCGATAATAACAATTGGGGATATACCTTTTTTTTTTAACTAGAATCCTGTGTCACATTTTAGCCAAAGGTAGAATCTTAGTCGATTATTACATCTTTTAGTGCTGGGAATAGTGAATACTTGTGCCGCATGATAAACTAGCATTACACAAGAGTTGCCATGACTGCTACTTTTACTTCTTCTTCGTCCTCTTCTTCTTCTTGTACTTTTTTTGGGGCATTTGGCAAGTACTTACTACCATCTTAGCACGTTACAAGAGGTGTCCATTTGCCAACTGCCAACAGAAAGGGAACATGATGATGAAACGGGAATTTTGGGTGCTAGTCTCGGCCCTGATTTAATATAAAATTTGACTGGCTTCCTGTCAAATTTAGAATCAACTTCAAATTACTTCTCTTTACGTTCAAGGCCATCCATAACCTTGCGCCCCCCTACCTGTCAGATCTCCTTCAAATTTCCATTCCCTCTCGCTCACTCAGGTCCTCATCCTCCCTCCACCTTTCTCTGCCCTCTGCCCGTCTCAGTACTATGGGGTGCAGAGCCTTCAGTCGCTCTGCCCCCAAACTCTGGAACGCACTTCCACCCAACATTCGTAATATTGACTCTCTTTCCATATTTATCACCCAGCTCAAAACCCACCTATTCAGACTTGCTTATCCACCTTAAATCTTTTTATTTTTATTTTTTACTTTTATTTTAAATTTTATCTGTAGTTTTATTATTTGCTCTTGGTTGTACAGTGTCCTTGAGTGTTATGAAAGGCGCTTGCAAATGTAATCTATTATTATTATTATTGTAATATATACAAGCCACATATGAGTGTAAGTGGCTGATCCTGCCACACTGAAAAAAAAGTGCCATTTATTGTCAACCCCCCTAAAAACAGTACTTCTACTCTGACTCAAACATTCTCCGATACTGCAACACCAATACTGCAACATCAGCCTTGAGGGTGAGGATTTGACTGTATAATCTTGATCAAATGTGGAGGAATTCAACCATCAATTAATGAATATAATTCTTTAGAGTTCAGATTTGTATGCAATTATCTCCTCTCAAAAGGATCTGAAGTTGTTTCCCTACCAGTGTCATAGCACAATCATGCTGCCTGGGGGAGTTGTCACGGAGGACGTCTGTGTATGTAGCACAGGTTCCCATAGCTAATGTCATACTGTTCTTCAGCCTGCAAATGAGTTGAAATTGAATTGATGATGCTTCTGCTGGTTGCTACCAAATAGTCAAGTCATTTTGCCTCAGAAACAATTAACCAACAATCATTTCCATCCCAGTGAACAAATTCTTAACAATCACTCAATTGATTATTTGGTTGTTATGACCCACCCCGAACGATATATCATGCATGACATAATAGAGGTTGTATACTATTTCATCATGGATGCAGCGAGGTTTTGAGCTATAGTAAGCGCCCCTTCTACTTTCAGCCTTATGTTAAATTATGTTAATTTTGGGCTGATTCATTTTTCGCTTGTGACAATGGTATTAATCATTTCTTTGTTTAGAAATTAATATGTATCATGAGTAGAACTATTTATTTTAAAGTTGAGCTTCTGGATAAATATATATCTATATATATATATCTCACAGAAGCAAAGTTGTCAGTTTTGTGTATAAATCATACACAAAAAAAGATATATATATCAATAACAGTGAATGTTTCATTGCCCCAGATTACCTTGTTGCCCAACCTTTCATTTGGGAGCTTTTTTAAAAAAAAATAAAGTAGGTTCAGGTAATAACCAAATTTTTCATCAATGGGGATCATTGCATTTAGTTGCTGTACTATTTTGGCGTATTGCTATTTTCGTTCCAGTATGGCTAATAAAGTCCCAACAACTAATGTTCTAATTCAGATTTTAAATTATGTGAGAGGCTGGATGTGAACAATAGTATGTGCATTCTTAACAATTACAACAGCATTTACAATCCAAGCTTTACTTTGAGCTCTTTTTAAGCACACATTCTTGAATGCACCTGACATTTCATCCTCCTTTTGCCATCCACACCTCCTATATCGCATACACGTGCCTCTATCGCTGAGTCTTCCACAGACCAGAATGATAGAATTACCCTACTGGCTTTTCGCTTCTCAAGGCTACTCTTCAGGCTTCCTCTGTTCTGTTATGTTGCCCCTGAGTCACTCTGTGGAACATGACTCCAGTGTGGTTGTAAATGGTGTGTACCAGTAATACACTTCCTGATACAAAATGTATGGACGAAAGATGCGTCTGTTGTAGATTTCCTGCCGTGCGGCGCAAGTTCCATCCGTCCAGCATTAATGGCTCAATGTTAAACCGTGACCACACATCTCTAAGTCGCTGTGTAAAGTGATCTATCGCTTATTGTCAAACCACTATGTGTTGTATAAACAACATGCCGCAATATCTGAGCATGGAAAAAATTTAGAATTATTGTAGGTCAAAACATTGGAGTTGTGTGAGTAAGATTTATTAATTTTTTAAATACACTTGGGTACCCTGTGATTGACTGGTGGATCATTTAGTCATTTACTGGATATTGAACCCTAGTGAGGAAAAGGAGGGTGGATAGGTGCACCCCCCATGGAAGAATGATATTGTTTAACTTATTCCAAAAGAAGGAAAGAAGATGGATAGATGGCTAAATTCATCCTCGAGAATCGCTTGTTTCTGCTGCTTGTAGTTCAAGACAGTCCTTGAAAAAGAACAAAACATGGCCCCTGTGATGAACGGGGGATACACTGTCGTTTAGTTTTGTCAGGTTTGTAATGGCATAGATAAGTTGTGTGTGCTAGTGCTTTTTCCGTTGAGCTGTAGTACTTAATCAAATATGTCTCAATGCATTTTCTCTGACATTTTTTCCTACTTCAGGGAATGAGGTGCTTTTCTCAATGCCTCATTCAAATCTCACTCTCGACAGTCCTTTTATAGTTTTTCCCATGCTGCAGCTACAACAAATATTTTCCAGAGGCTGCCAAACCTTTGTTCCTGTCAGCAGCCCATCATCTGTGATAAATGCAGCCAACCTCACTGCTGCTCCTGGCTGACTTTGACCCAGTCCTAGTTCTGTCTCTAAGTGTTTAATGTTCGCAGTTATTTGGCTGGCACGTGACCTGCGACTGCAAACAGCATTCTGAATAGCGTCCCAGCAGAGCCACGGCGAATCACATTCATTTCACCCCACAAAATCAATTTGGAACAAATCACCCACTCAATTCGTGCCTCAATCTTTTTTTTTTTGCAGCCCATGGCTTTAACCTTGATGGCAACGCCATTGAGCGCAGATCATAATCTCATAGCGTTACTGAATATGTCAATTACGAACACAATAATGCAACCACTTTCAAACCTCTCAGATCAACCTTAAAAACAAATTGAAACTAGATTGAATGTCAATTTCTGGTACTGAAGTTCCTTACTTATGGCATAACGCGTGCAGTTCCAAGTTGAAACTTGGTATACCGTGCCATTTAACCCATGCCATGATTGCGCTCGTTTAATTTTTCCAGCTCCATCTTCTCACCTCCATTATTCGGATCAATAGATGAAGCAAATGTCTGCGTGGTAGCTATAGAAACAGATATTCAGGTTGTATACACACACACACACACACACACACACACACACACACACACACACACACACACAGTGCGACTCCAATGGAGAAAGTCTTTTTGTCAGCCCAAAGCAGAGTTATGTAATACCATAATCTGGACTGCCGCTACCATGCAAGGCTTTTCTGCTTTGTCTTGTAGCATCTTCCTCCCTCCCATTGGTCCTTTCTTACATAATCCACTTTGATGTCTAATTTTCTCACAACATGAAGAGATTTTTTTTTATATGCTGTGGAGAAATGCTGACCATTTTGTGTATATTTTAAGATGTATTTTTAAAAAAATATTGTACCTAGAATGTAATCACTTCTTCCATAGCGCGTGCCACCCCAACGCAAACGTTCTTTTTTTTTTTTTAGATAGAAATCGATGATGAGGTGTTTGTGCAATCTTGTTAAGCACCAACAAAGAAGAAATTGTGATTAAAATAATACAGTTTGCGGATGAATGGAAGTAATAATATACATTTGAATTAAGGCTTCTCAAACAGTGTCAATCTAAAGCGGATTATTATCCATTCAAAGTCTGAATTATTATTTGGTTCTGATATGGGATCTCACTTGACCAGGGATCTCACTTGATCAGCGCAGGTTTAAAGAATAGGTGCAGCATGTTACTACAGTTGAGACAGCCACGTTAAATTATGCTATGGTCCCAACCAAGCCCCCCCAAGGAGTGTGAGTGCAGTTGAAAAGAGTGACGGGCAGATGTGGAACAAAGTCAAAACTCTAATTTGGCTGCTCCGTCTTCTGGACTCTCTGCCAAGATGATGCGCCTCTGAACCAAGTCTGTCAGGGTTCATTCAGTGACAACCATATGAATAATAGATGCTTCTTTTCACTCAGCTGGTTGTGTCGTTATCCTTCCATGAAAACACACAGCAAATAAAACCATATGTGTGACTGTTGTGCTGAATTGATTTCAGAAATATTCGGTGTTATTATTATTATTCTTTCAGTTGTTCCTGATGTAGTCTGTGAAGATTACATCAGGATCCTCTTCAATACATTGTGCAGCCAAATTAAATGGCTTCTTTTATATATTCTGATGGCCCACTTGCCGCCTTGACCTTTTCCTCTTCCCGACTCTGTCAAGGGGCTTTAAAAAAAAAAAATTTAAGAGCCTTTGAAATGACTATAGGGCGGCCCGGTAGTCCAGTGGTTAGCACGTCGACTTCACAGTGCAGAGGTACCGGGTTCGATTCCAGCTCCGGCCTCCCTGTGTGGAGTTTGCATGTTCTCCCCGGGCCTGCGTGGGTTTTCTCCGGGTGCTCCGGTTTCCTCCCACATTCCAAAAACATGCATGGCAGGCGGATTGAACACTCTAAATTGTCCCTAGGTGTGAGTGCGGGCGTGCATGGTTGTTTGTCTCTGTATGCCCTGCGATTGGCTGGCAACCATTTCAGGGTGTCCCCCGCCTACTGCCCGATGACAGCTGGGATAGGCTCCAGCACCCCCCGCGACCCTAGTGAGGATAAAGCGGTTCGGAAGATGAATGAATGAATGAATGAATGAAATGACTATAATGGTGAAAAAAGGTGATGCCCCCCACACGCATGATCAGTTCTACAACTATACATGTAGAGTCCCATTTGCTAATTAAAAAAAAAAAAAGGCGGCTAATTAAATGAGCCTAAAACCTTTGAGAAGAAAAAATCTAATTGTTCAGGAAAAACAGACCAGCAGTGGTACTGTCAATTCAGTGTTAACCAATTCATGGCCTGAAGAACTACATGGGAGCAGCTCCTCAAGGCAGCATATTTTGTTCAATGTGACACTGGCATTGAAATAGAATGACATCAAAAAAACACCAAAAAGAAACAATGCATTGATTTATTCTCTTAATTATCCCCATCGTCTATCAAGGTCATCTGATCAAATGCTCACCACAAATATAAACTTTTCCGAGGAGGATAAGGTTAAGATTTTTGCTCTGCCACTTAAGTAGGTTCTACTGTAGCTATCAGTATAACCTTTATACGTTTCTCAATGGCATTTTCAATGTTCTATCGTCACATGGGTGATGCTCTGAAAATCCTTTGTTATGCCTGATGTTAGAGGGTGTGTCATGTGTCTGAGTATTTCTGCTGTTGTGATGATCTTTGGGGGAATAACACTATGCCCTCAGGGACTGGGGCACCGTGTGTGTGTGAGCGTGTGTGAGCGTGTGTGTGTGTGTGTGTGTGTGTGTGTGTGTGTGTGTGTTTTCTGTTATGTTAGATGGCAGCCATCGTCAGAGGTGATCATCGTAACCGCCAACCATCTTCTTTTGCCAT
>CAAKHF010025512.1:38733-49870 GCA_901007745.1 Hippocampus kuda | reverse complement strand
CTTGAGGGCTGATTACGGTGTGGATGCAAATGAATTGAATTGATTCCCGTATAAATGAACTCATGATACTAATTCTATGCTAAGTGGTGCCTGTTTAAGTTTATATTGATAAATGAATGGCTAGGCTCGAGCTGAGAATAATGCCTTCTAATGAGATCAACTCTAATTGCCAGCACATTGATTGTCTGTTAAAACAATCTTGCAAGGATTGTGTTGGAACAATTTAACAAACTGTTTCTGTAGAATGGAGAGATTGTAAAGTACAGGTGACCAAAGTATGGCCAATTTTACATTTCTGAACGGATTAGGGCATTTAGATAGAAAACGCGTCTCTGACAACATTTTCTAGTTAACCTTGTGCGTTGATTTTTTTTAACGACACATCGGACAAAGGCTCCATAATGGAATGGTGGCTTTAAAGTGTAATATCAAAGTCATTTCTGAATCCTTTTTTTTTCTTGTGACCACTCAAAATGTTCAGTGGCGTCAGACCTATCCATACATATATAGTTTCTATTTACTTATTGAGGTTGGTGCCCTCTATGGACATCAAAGCAATAAAAAGCAGTATTGTGCTATGGGTATAAGTAACTATCATCTGCATATAAGTAAAAAACAAAAACATTGAATTTGGACTATTCAATATGGACAAGTTAGCGCCTTCAACATGTTAATAGATCATGACATCATTTTAGTTTGTACGTCAACAGTCCTGTTATGGGATGTTTTGGTCCACAAGGGTTAAAGGTGGCGCAGTCTCACAGCACACCACATCTTGAGCGACTGGTGCAGTACTGTATTTACATTTAAAATTCTAATTATTGTGCATTACTTGGTGGTCGTCACTATATGACTCATGGAGTAAATAAATGAATCTCTTTTGACAAATTAAAAGACTCAGTGTCTTTGATTTGTAGAGAGCAAAAGATATATTAATTTAATATTAATACTGTTTTCATTCTTTGATGCTGCTGTTTTTGTCTGTCAGACTGTTGTACTGTCTTCTGCAGTTATATATATATATATATATATATATATATATATATATATATATATATATATATATATATATATATATATATATATATATATATATATATATATATATATATATATATATATATATTACAATGAATATTCCTCCCATAAATCCTTTTTATTGTGGTTACTATTTTTGTAAGTCATTGTTATTAGTCTGAGCATTATTGTTGTTTTTCCAGTCTCCGTAGTCCCCCGCAAATCAATCATGCATCAGCCACTGAAGGATATTTAAAATGGGTATTTAATTTAAAATGGATATTTAAACCCTCAGATGCGCTGATTTCACAGCTCGGCAGGGTGCCAAGGGGCTTCCTGTTTACAACGGTGTGGGTTTGACATGGGTTTTTCATGAGATGGAAAAACTTGTTGGAAAAAAAAAACGCAGCTAGTGCGCTCTGTCTTGTGTGTGTCTGCTTTTGGCAGCTGCTCCTTGAACCATCAATCCCACCGAAAACTCTTCTCCCGTCACCACGGCAACCCTTTAAAGTAATAATAGTGTGTCTATGTGCACACGGCCATTTGTTTTTCATCACTTGTCTGCTTTTCTCCCTGCTGATGTTTTTTTTTTCATGGTAAATGTTAAAATGTTTAGCAGGTTTATATTGATTGGAACGAGTGCGTGACCGCGCTAATTGCCTCAAATGATAAATTAAATCAACAACTTAAAAGTTTGTGTTGTCACTTCAAATCAATAAGTGAAATAGCAGATCTGAAGCTAAATCAATGAGCTTTCTGTTTTGCACTGGCAGACATTTGTTCCGATCCTTCATGTGCGTCTGTGTGGGTGATGTGATGCAGAAAGAATACCTGTTGAAGACGATGAAAGCAAACAAAGCAGATCATCATCTGTTGTGCCTTAATAGCCCCAATATGTCTCAACGGTCATTATACTGTACTAGAAGTTTAGACTTAGACTTAGACTTAGACTTGCTTTATTGTCATTGTTACATGAACAACGAGATTATATACAGCAGTCCCCAAGGTGCAGTTCAACTTAGAAAAAAACAAAACAAGAGAAGATGTGGCATCTCTGTGTAACATTGCAATAAATATGTATGTATATATACATGTATGTATGTATGTATGTATGTATAAGTTTGGTTTCATCACAAAGTTCCCATAATCCATCTGTCGTGTTAGTCAGAAGACCTTGTTTATACTGCACTGTGCGTGTCTGCTCATCACAACCTCTCCCTCTTTCAGTAATAGCAAAAATACAACTCTTAGCATTTTTTATTTTTCAATTTTTAAAATAGAACGTTGCCACAGAAAACGCTGTAGGCAGATCTGTAACATCTAATAAGCGCTTAACTTGTTTTACATGTACAGTTGATTTATAATTTGATGTTAATTTACCACTATCCTCATTACGGTTCCTCACGGTGAATATACTACGCTGTGTCATGCATAGCTGTTTGGATAGCATAATAAACCACATGACTGTGTTTGCAATTGATCTCATAAATGATTGTGCAGGTGTGCCTCGTGATTTCTGGATTTCGAGACAGGATCTTTGCTACTGTGGAGGAAAACATTACAATTCCATGATGTGCATTGCAGTTCAATCGATAAAACAAATCAATGATTAGACTCTGACACTGCATCGACAATGAAGAGCATCATGTCCAATGGAAATGGCAGGCTCCAATGATCATTCCTCAAAAGTCGCATTGTTAAAATAAGACAAGTTGGGATTGGGTTTGACATGGAATACAGGGATTTATTGACCAAAGTGGCTGTGATAAATGATAAGCGGCAGTGTTAAGCAGGGTACAAACTGCTTTTATGTGTACTTTATACGGTACTTAAGTACATTTCATGGGTGTGTACTTTTATTTCCGCAAAGGAGTCAAATAAGTCCTTTTTTAAAACAGAAGTATTTTATCTGCAGTACGAAAGAACAGAGTGTGAGTACTTTTCCCACCCCCACTTTTATCTCACATACACACACACACACACATAGACACTAGTGGATAATCGCAAAAAGAAATCAGTGAATCAAACCTTTGCCGAGTGATCGAAAGGGATGAAAAAATATAAAATTCGCTCTGATTGGCATTTGTGAACCTTGCTTCAGGCATTTGTGGAGCTGAGATGATCAGAGTATTAGTTGTAGAAACAACCATGTGTTTTATTTGATGTATTAGTTTCTGGTTTGTTCAAACGAGCAAACAGGAAGCATCTGTACACCTTATGAGCAGAGGAAATCCATGTTCTGCAATGACAAAAAAAATATTGTTTTTGACCGATTGGAACAACATACAAATACCTACAGTATGTCTAGTGTTGACTTTACACACTGTTGTTGGAATCTGGACCGTGTCCTCTCTAAACGTGTGTGTCTCCTTCACCAAGGGAGCTGGAAAGTATCCGATGATGCCCATCTGGTCCACGTAGCGATCACTGTACACCTGACAGTCAACACATCAGCATAGCTTCACGAAAACGTTTCACCTTTTACCTCTCAGTGACTTTCATCCACAGTGGCGTTTGATTTGGGACATACGCTGCCAGACCAAAAGACTCCACCGCCCTCTTCTGGAACCAGTTTAGAATACACATAAACCTTCTGACCCTTCTTGATGTTGATAAATCTGCAGTCTGGCGCGATGAAGTCATCCAAGGCCGTGGCCATGGAGAGAACGTCTAAAAAGAAAAATCACAAAAAGAAAGATGTCAAAGCGAAATAGCTGTGAGTATAAAACGGGTGAGGGAAGCGGAGTAATGGATGAAACACATTTGCTTACACGAACACTCGGCGTCGCCACACATCTTGATGTCTGCTAGCTTTTCCATGAGGAGGGCCTCTGAGATGTGGTTCAGGATTCCCACACAGAGCAGAAGGACGAGCAGATGTCGCATGTTGAAGAATAACCTTGTATGTGTGCACGCAGTCATGGATATTTGAAGGAATCTGAGAGGAAACTTCTCAAAAGGGGAAAATGGGATGTGGTCCGACATCACAGGCAACCTGACCAATCACGTTTGATTCTTAGAAATGTCACACTCTGGAACCAGTTACACCCAGAGTAGGAGTTGGCTTTTTAAACTCATTGTCAATAACAATGGAAAACTGGTGGACTAGAACTGCAAAATCGCCAACTTTTAAAATTATGTCGGAAAAATGTAATCCATTCAAATTGGCATTGTGCTTGTCGTGCTGTATAGTTTTTGTTTTGCTTGACTGGAGTGTGATGGTTAGCAAATCCATCTCAGTTCTGAGATGCCTGCTTCTTCCGATCATGGCTCTGGCCTTCATGTGTGGAGCTTGCATGTTTTGCCTGGATTAAAAAAAAAAAAAACAATAATAATAAATCCCAGGTACTCCATTTTACTCTCACAATCTAAAACATGCACGTTAGGTTCATCATTCAAGACTTTAAATCCGAGGTCACCAACCTTTGTTAAATGCAACACTTTTATTAGACTAATGGGGATCGAAAATGCTGCAATTGGCTGCCAACAGGCGCTCAGAGGCCTCTAAAGGAACACACAACTGAAAG
This sequence comes from Hippocampus kuda, assembly GCA_901007745.1. Taxonomy (NCBI): domain Eukaryota; kingdom Metazoa; phylum Chordata; class Actinopteri; order Syngnathiformes; family Syngnathidae; genus Hippocampus; species Hippocampus kuda. The sequence continues at coordinate 45,326 of CAAKHF010025512.1, read as the reverse complement.
GTGATGATTTTTTTAATAATATGATTTTGTCCATCAGCCCATTTTCTGTACTTCTTATCCTCGTTATGGTCATGATGAGCTGGAGCATATATGTCCCAACTGACTTTGGGCAAGAGACACGGTACTGACCGCTAGCCAATTGCTTGGGAACATACAGAGAGACAGGTAATCACACTCACCTTTGCACGTCTGTACATCAAAGAGTGTTCAATGAACCCAGCTTACATGTTTTTGGAATACAGGAGGATGCCGGATCTCAAATTTGCACTCTCAACCACAGGTATATACTCACCATTCGCCCAACGTGCACAAGATAGATTCGGCGTGGAGATGGTCCACACCTTCACCTCCCTGAACACCATGATCTCTGTTGACCTCTCCTGGTCCGCAAACCTCTCTAGAATCATCAAGAAGGAGGAGCAGTGGGTGCTCAGGAAAAACTGAGAACATTTGGCAAAAGCTCCTTATGGTCTTTTATGCGCGACACTTGCATAAGCAGTATGGAAAATGGATAGATGGCTGTTATAGCCTTTATATTATTAGATTTCTATTGAACTTTATTTATTCTTACTGAAAGTGAAAGAGAACCTCAGAGTTGTACCCCAACTTCATTGTATCTGCACCACATTATGACAATGAAGCCTTTCTATTTTATTCTATTCCGTTTTAAATTGTTATTCATATACACATATATCAAAAAATAAAATTATTTAGCAGCTCAAAAAGTTGGAGTTTATATTTCAAAACATGTTGATTATATTATTTCATTATGAATATATTTTCTACGAAACACTAGATGGCGGCGTTGTTGTTATTGTCAACGTCAAGGGAACAAATGATAAATACTGCTAGGACATTAGGTTATAATTCTGTTTCAGGTAATGAAGAAAACTTGATGTTTAGAACCATACTGACCCATTGCTTGGATAGTCCATTCAACTGGGTAGAAAAATTTGTCATTTAAAAACAGGAGTAATATGGCACATATGCTGATTGCAAAACTGAATACGACTAAAAAAATAATACACATATGTATGACATGCTTTTTAAAACATTCGTCAACATTTTTGCGCATTATCAGCCTATTTGCCCCAATTCCCCCCCAAAGGAACACCATTTTTCCATTTGAATATAGTTTAAAAATACAAGTGCAAAGCGGTTGCTTTAACTTAACGATTCTGTGTGTGATTTCATACTTAAATGCAAACTTTCGTCAGTCTTGGTGTCAAACATTGACTTCCTCGTTGGCTGACGCAAAGCTCTGCTAAACGGCGTGCGCTGGAAAGTGTACACACGCTAATAATAGCCAAAGCAGCTGACACGGGCGGTGCTTCAACAAGATCGACGTATGATTCAGGAGCTTGCCGCCCCCTCGCGCTGCTCTTGGTATCAAAACAATTTTTTTTTGCTCTGACGTTTCACAATGTGACGTGTATCCTCGAAAAACTCAAAACCACCATCTCTTCCCCGTTATTGTTTACGAGGACTTCCAAGGGTCCACTCATTCGGGGTGGGGGGGCTGAAGCTATCACTTAACCCAAAACAACCCCTTCCTTTCAGGTAGAAAGAGACGAATTCGAACAAGACAACTTCCATTGTGTTCCCCTCAGGTGTTTTGAGAGAGCCGTCCCGGTCCGCCGTCCCTCTGCAAAGCAGCTTATGGATGCGCGGCTGTCAGAGTTGTTTGGCTCAGAAAATGGACACGACTGCGGCGGCTCTCGGACCGAAGTGAACCCGGTGTATGGTTGCGGACGCGCTCCCGCCACCAAGCGGGCTTCTGCCAAGAAGAAGAGAGCGAATGCGCGACACTTTCACAGCTTCAAACCGAGCAACAACGCCCCTTATCTACCCCCAGAGGTACGCTTGTCTCATGGGTATTACCGGCCAACATCGCCGATATTCTGTTAATACCTGTTAATTACATCCCAAAAAAAAAAACAACAACAGTTCGCTTTCACTTTTGGCATAAAGCTACGTTTTGTATTCGTCCGATCTTTCTTCGTTTTGTTCGCTAACCTCACGATTCGATGTACAATATTATGACACGTAGCCACTTGGCCGGAATAATTTCTGGCCTTAATGCCAATAAAAGCTCTAAATTGAAACACGTGAAAGTGCAGTTAGCATGCTATTGTAGCATCAGCTGTGTTTGTAAATAGTTTTATATGGGAGGGAGCGTGGCTGCGGGGTAGTTACGAGTCCTCAATCGTAATACAGTAATATTACTTCCAAAGATAGAGTGTCTATTCCTTGGCCGACATTCTGTTTGTTTACTTTAGGCTGTGTGTAGTAAAGTTACATAATTATCCACTTTTGTTGAACTCGCAAAGCAAATTGCTCGTCGGTAGTATCCAAATGTAGAATGTTGAAAGTCGGTCGTAGTATGTTGAGGTAAACTTGAATGGAATTGGACACGCGTTTTCTTATAACATATTTATTAGCTTAGCGTTCGTCTCAGCTTTCCGATGACCATTGTGCTCATTCAGCCAAAAGTTATTATTAGTTTACAAATCAATGGCTTACTTGTATTCTCATTCAGACAGGTCTTTTCTTTCTCAGGGCATTAAATCAATTGCAACTGGATTCCTTTGGTTGTCTTAGAAGACGTTTCGTCTTTCACCCGAGAAGGCTTCATCAGTTGAGTAGAGTTGAGCTGATGCAACAAGGCTTGGGTAGGACAGACCAGCCCGTGTTGGTTTGGAAAGCAGTTTTTGATGTATGTTGGGAGTCAAATTCCAAAACAACAAAAACACAGTTCCCTTTCACTACAGAGGTAGCCTATGCCCTACATTTTTACTTACCCAATGACTTGGTGACTAAAAGAAGCCTACACCAGATATCTTAACGATGATCATTTGCACATAAGAATGCCGCAATTTCTGGTGGTGCTGTGTGCCTACAACTTGGAGCATAAATAGTTGGCTTTTCCACACCAACTCAGGCTGGTCAGTTCTAACCAAGCCTTGTTTCATGAACTAATGCGGCCCTCTCAAATGAGAGGTGAAACAAACAGCATTCCAGTTGTGATTGATATTAATGTCGTGAGATAACATTACTGGCCTTTTGGTTGTGACTGTCTGTGTCTGATACAATGTTTCCTATCTCCTAGGTGGAAGAAGGGAATATAGAGTACAAGGTAAGGCCTTTCATGTAAAGCAATATGGTTTTAGGATATGTGGTGTCAGTCAGTGTGAGTCGCCTGGGTGATATGAGATATTTAAACTAATCAGACACTTCACTCAATACAAATTAACTCCCCACCCCACAAAAAAAAACACACAGTGACACTGTCAGAATGGTTTATTTAGTCAATATTCATAGGTAATAAACTTTTATAGTATTGCACGAAATGTTGGGTGTGGTCTTATTTTATTGCTTATGGTCTATTGAGCCTTACAGCCACATTCAGTTAATTGAATATGTATTGAAATGTGTTAGCTTTTCCCCTACTTGTTAAGTTGACTGCAGTGAGAGACTACACTCCCATATTTGTGCTTTTAAATTGAAAATAGTTTGAATATTCATCTGTTTAGTGCTTGCATATGCCTGGAGGTTCTGGAATGTAATCCCCAACATAAATGAGTGACTTCTATACAACCAAAAATCCAGGCTGTGGCTTGACAGCAGCTCTTCCATTGCTCAGAACATAAGTTTTCACGTTGTTCCATCAAATGCCACACTTCCACTTTCAGACACAACATCCCCTTTTAGTTCAGCCATGAAAGTGAGGCTCACGATAAGGTCAGTGTGAAGAACATTTGTAGGTCAACAATTTGACAAGTCTGTTCCATTCAGCCGATGTTGAAATCTGACACCGGTGTGGATTAGCAATGTTCACATCGGGATAACGTTTGTTGAGTTCTGTGATCTTTTCATCTGCGGTTTAGCTGAAACTCGTGGACCCTACGCAAAGCCGATTTGAGCACCTGGTGACGCAAATGAAATGGAGGCTCCAGGAGGGTCGCGGAGAAGCTGTCTATCAGATCGGGGTGGAGGATAACGGCATGTTGGTGGGTCTGTCGGAGGACGACATGAGGGCGTCCCTGACCACCCTCCATAGGATGGCTGAGAAGTGAGCTTTGAAGTGAACCCATCCACCAATCTCAAGCATATACAGTACGTTTTACATTTTGATTTCACACCAAAAATCATGTTTGTCTGACAGAGTTGGGGCTGACATCACCATCCTTCGACATGCAGAGGTGGACTACGACACTGATAAGCCCCTTACCATCGCCGAAGTCCTAATTCGTAAGGTGCCGGATGACCAACAGGTTAGCAAGTCTACCATTAAGACACACAGATTCACGTCTATCGTCATTTGAAAGAAATATATTGTATTTGTTTGCTCTTTCATACAGTTCCTGGACCTGCGAGTGGCCGTAATCGGTAATGTGGACTCGGGTAAATCGACCCTGCTGGGTGTTTTGACGCAAGGCGAGCTCGATAATGGGCGGGGAAGAGCGAGACTCAACCTCTTCAGGCACCTCCATGAAATCCAGACTGGGCGGACATCTAGCATCAGCTTTGAGATCCTGGGTTTCAATAGTAAAGGAGAGGCGAGTTAAAGAATCACCAATAGACAAGAACTAACAAACACTGAGTACGTTTAAGCAATGTGCCATTTTTGTTCAGGTTGTGAACTACAGCGAGTCTCGAACGGCAGAGGAGATTTGCGAGAGTGCCTCTAAAATGATCACGTTCATCGATCTGGCGGGTCACCATAAATACTTGAAGACCACCATCTTTGGCCTCACCAGTTACTGCCCTGATTTCGCCATGCTTGTTGTCAGCGCAAATACCGGCATTGGTGAGTGAGCATTTGTCGATTGAGTGTGTTTTGCAAACGAGGCATTTTCGTCCCATCTTTTTGGCTTGGGTGCTTGTTAGCATACAGAAATACATGCATCCTTATGTTGCGGATTTCTGTACACAATACAGGTCATATATTATTGCATTATAATAGTACATAAAGCTTGATGTGGAGCATGGTCACATTTAGTGTTTAAAACAGTTCTTTGCCCAAAAATTGTACTTTAAAATGCATTAACTGAGCATGCTCAAAATTAGTGAAACAAATTTGTCATTCTGTGATTTTGTTTGGAACTAGTCCTTCTGTGTAAGAGTCGTACTGACTACTCGATTTGTCGACTTGTCTACTCCATACTGATGTCGTAGCCAGTCATGCTTTTGGCTTGAAGAGGACTTAACCGTTTTCTGCAACAACTGAGTGCTGAATTGAATTACTTCGGTTGGCTTCTATTTCTGAATATGCAGCTTTGGTAAGTGAGGAAGAAGCACAAAAGGGGGAAAAAAAGCCACGGGAGTGTGAAAACAGTCCACTGCCATATTAATTCAAAAACACGCCATCCAGAACCTGCTGCTGCGGCACAAGATTAGGACCGGTGTCCGCATTTGACTGGACTATCGGAGCAGCAAGCGGACTGAGCAAGATCATTTTTTTGTCTAGCTAGAAATACCATCATGCGCCAGTCGGCGAATCTTCATGCTTCATGCGTGTTCTAACGTGGATGCTCTGCGTAAATTTTCTGGCCATCTGTAGTAAGAAAATACCAATGACATCATGAGCAACTAGTTGTCGTCGACTTTCATCGCGTTTCATGGAGATAATATCAATAAAATAAAAATAATAAAATCTGAATTTGACCAATCCTGACTTTTGAGTCAAATAATGTTAATGTAAACAACATGATTCTTTTATAAAGAGAGTTAAAATTTTCTGTCAGAAGTGGGATTCGAACCCACGCCTCCAGGGGAGACTGCAACCTGAACGCAGCGCCTTAGACCGCTCGGCCATCCTGACACATTTGCATGGTGTGATACCATCACATGTACTCACTGTACAGGATGTCGGGAGGGGCAGGTTTATCAGTTGCGTGCTCTGAGTTGCTGCAGTTAACTTGTGTTAACAAGAAAATAGGCTGCTTTGAATTCTCACTCTATGAATTTCATTATTTCACATCAGTGTTGACAATCGAGAGAATTTTGTCCACCCCCGTAAACTCATAAACACGTACTGCTTGAATTGAACACTGGTTTTGTGAGTTTTACTTGAAAATTTGCGCAGGATGTTGAAAAGATTCAGTTGTCAGAAGTGGGATTCGAACCCACGCCTCCAGGGGAGACTGCGACCTGAACGCAGCGCCTTAGACCGCTCGGCCATCCTGACACATTTGCATGGTGTGATAACATCACATGTACTCACTGCACAGGATGTCAGGGTTGGGGCAGGTTTATCGGTTGCGTGCTCTTGAGTTGCTGCAGTTAACTTGTGTTAACAAGAAAATAGGCTGCTTTGAATTCCCACTCTATGAATTTCATTATTTCACATTTGTGTTGACAATCAAGAGAACCCCCGTAAGCTCATAAACGTACTGCTTGAATTTACATGACGGCACACTGGGTTTGTGAGTTGAAGATTTGCGCAGGATGTTTAAAAATTTCAGTTGTCAGAAGTGGGATTCGAACCCACGCCTCCAGGGGAGACTGCGACCTGAACGCAGCGCCTTAGACCGCTCGGCCATCCTGACTCATATTAACAGTCTGATACCGTCACGTGCAGTGAGGCCCAC
>CAAKHF010025512.1:0-36818 GCA_901007745.1 Hippocampus kuda | reverse complement strand
TATGTTGCCCTTTACACACCCAGACAGACAATCAGCATCAAGAAAGGAACCGCCAAGTTTGTTAAAGGATTTATTTTTCTCCAGTCTCTGGAGTGACTTTCGGACTGCAGAAAACAAACAACTATGACATATATCAATTCAGGACATAAGTACAGTAATGTCCAGTATTGCAGTCATTCTGATGATCATCAAAAACTTTTGTCAGAAGTGGGATTCGAACCCACGCCTCCAGGGGAGACTGCGACCTGAACGCAGCGCCTTAGACCGCTCGGCCATCCTGACTGGGGACCTTGTTTGTGTACGAACAGAGCCAGTGAAGCAGACAGTACAAGGGGGGGTGGGGCAGTTTGGCAATTGAGTGTTTTGAGCTGCTGTTGTTCTTTTAACAAGAAGCATGAGCGGATTTTAATCCTCATGTGATTTAATTATTTTACTTTTGTTTTGACGATCAAGGAAGTTTTGTTCACCTTTGTAATCTCATAAAATTGACACAAATTTACAAAGTGGAACACTGGGTTTTAGTCAAAAAATGAGTGCATGATCATTAACTCATTCACTCCCAAAGACGTTTTTAAACGTCTTTTCAGACTTGGTCCAGAATTGGCTGGTACTGAATGAGTTAATTGCATCTGTTGTCAGAAGTGGGATTCAAACCCACGCCTCCAGGGGAGACTGCGACCTGAACACAGCGCCATTCTGACATGCGGCTGGTCGTCAATATATACACGGAACACATAGCAGTGGGACCGCGGTGTAGTGCATTTCATGAAATGTATTTCTAAACAACCAGAAGCACCCAGCAGCTATCGATTCAATGTCCTGAGAAAGAGTGTCATAAAGGCTCCAAAATGTTTTCCTCCTCAAAAGTCAACGGACTGTTACGTTGAAGAAAGAAAGTCACACGGCATTTAAACCTCTCCTTTTCAGCTGGCACAACACGGGAGCATCTTGGCCTGGCCCTGGCCCTGAAGGTTCCCATCTTCATCGTGATCAGCAAAGTGGACCTGTGCACGCGGGCCACCGTGGAGCGAACGGTGCGGCAGCTGGAGCGAGTCCTCAAGCAGCCGGGCTGCAACAAGGTGCCCATGGCCGTGGCCAACAAGGACGATGCCGTTGCCGCCGCGCAGCAGTTTGCCCAGTCGCCCAAGTGTGTACCAACCCCTGAAGTTGAACACAAGTATAAAACGAAATGTAGATATATGTATAGACACTACTCACAATTACGTAGGGATATTTGGCTTGAGGGTAAAATTTCTAGCCTAACATCCGAGGCAAATTTTGAGCCTAAAATGCATTATAATCATTTTGTGTTCACTTCATTTTACCCTCTCTAAACTTTTGAATGCACATGTTCGGTTGTTGTAATTGAACTAAGAAATGTGCGTAATTCATGGATCAAACACCTAACGGAAATTTTCATGTTCCGCTTCTTGTTAAAGAACAGAAAATTGTACAGTACTGAAATTGTGAGCAGTTGGACTTACCCATTAAAAAAAAATGAGAGGACCAAATTAAGTTGTTTGAAGTTACATTGTAGGTTTATCCTGAAATTTCAGCCCAAAGCCGAATATCCCAAACTGTGAGAAGTGCATCACACTTTTACTGTTTGATACAAGTGACACGCCATGTGACGGCTATCCAGTCGCAGGTTAGAGTGAGAAGCTAATGTAGCAGTCGACATCTTCACTAAAGTGCTCCTTCTCGTCATTCAGCTGGACTCAAAAGCACCAGTCGCAGAAGGTCTGAATCAAAGTCCTTTGTTCACAAAAAGCTGATCAATACCAAAGGGAACAAAAAAGACGGGAAGTAGCAACCGACCAAAATAAAACCAGGAAGAGCGCTAACCATGGCTTAACAGAAGCAACACTTGTTCAACCACATGACAACTGATGACAATCATGATACTGAAACACTAACAGTACAGACACTCATTGTTTTGATCATGTGATTTTTTTTTTTCCCCTCCCGGCAGCATTACACCCGTTTTCACTGTGTCGAGCGTGTCTGGAGAGAATCTGGACCTGCTCAAGGTCTTCTTCAACATCATCCCTCCGCTCAGCAACAGCAAGGAGCAGGAGGAGCTCATGCAGCAGCTCACTGAGTTTCAGGTAAAGCCACACTCAGCATCGCCACGGAATAATTAAGTCACGTCGCGCTGTGTGTCGGGTTTATGACCTCGCTTGCATTAGTCATCTTCAACTTGTTGGGCTGAAAGTCTGAGGAAAAGGCTTTGCAACCGAAAAGACGAATGAAAATGCCAGGTTAGATCGCAACAATTATGTCTGCGAGTACTAAGCGAGATCCAGACCGCAACCACCAAGCCGTACTATTTTCTATGAAGTCAAGTCAGTGATTCCCGAACAGAGGTTTGGTGTGCGAGGGCCAGTCGTCGACTATTTTGTGTGCAGCTGCCTAAAGACAAGACAAACCTGCCGGTTAAGACATGATTGAGTGAAAAATGTTGTTCTTCAGGTGGATGAGATCTACACAGTGCCAGAAGTGGGGACTGTGGTTGGAGGTACTTTGTACAGGTTAGTTTATCTGCAACAAGCGACTCAAAATTTGTCTTTTAAAAAAAAAAATGTATATGACTGTTTGTTTTTTTTTGGTTGAAGTGGTATTTGCCGCGAGGGAGACGATCTGGTGGTCGGGCCCACAGACTCAGGGCAATTCCACAAATTGACCGTCGGGAGCATCCAGAGGAACCGTTCAGCTTGCCGGGTGCTTCGTGCCGGACAGGCTGCCACGCTGGCACTCGGCAATTTTGACCGCACGTTGCTGCGAAAGGTCCGCCTCGGCCTCGAGTGTTATTTCCATTCGGTGTTTGCCAACAAAGTGCATCTGATCGTGTTTTCCTTCCACAGGGGATGGTGATGGTGAGTCCAGAGATGGACCCGACCATCTGCTGGATATTTGAGGCTGAGATTGTGCTGCTCTTCCACTCCAAGACCTTCCACAAGGGCTTCCAGGTGACCGTGCACATAGGCAATGTGAGGCAGACTGCCACTGTGGAAGCCGTGTATGGCAAGGTGAGTCTCTGGAGGCTGCTTGAACCACAGACGTTGGACTCATCATTGGTCTCTCGCGGCAGAGTGTGGCCATCTTGAATTGCCGCTGTTCCTGACAAGTTCCTTTTTTTTTCACTGTTTTACACCACGATCCCTGTATTGTCCTGAAAATCACGAGGAACTTCCAAACAAACAAACTTGAAATTGGAACAAAAAGTACAGGACATATCCAAAAATGGATGGGAAGTCTTCGAAAGATGTTTCTCGTCCGTAGTTGTATTTACCTCATGTAAAATGTGTTTAATCCCCCTCAAGAAAAAAAAAATTGATGTGAATCTTCCTGAGATATTTTCTTCTCAACCACTTCCAGTAAATGAATGATAAGAAAATACCAACTTTTTGGGGGGACTTTCAACATCATTGTGATCTTGAAAGTGACTGAACCATGTTTCAATCAACCGCTTTTCAACATATGGCAGGAGGAGCTGAGGACAGGCGAGAAAGCAGACGTCCAGTTTAAATTCCTCAAGCATCCCGAGTACCTGAAGCTGGGGGCCAAGGTGCTCTTCAGAGAAGGTGTCACCAAGGGCATCGGCCACGTCACCAAGCTGCATCCCATTGCGCAATATCGCCACATCCCGGAGAGTGACGAAGATGAAGATGACGACTAGAGAGTGAACGCTCCCCCATCCCAGAAAAACACACAAGTGCCGTTTGGTTTTGTTTTTATAACGGACAAGCTTCCACCAAAGGCCAGTCTGCACTCTTTGCCGCACTCACCCGGAGAAGGTAAACAAGTCTGCATTTATAGAGCGCCTTGCCTTTATACCTTCAAGACACTCGTAAAGCCGATAGAATGTAGCCACACACACACACACACACACACACACACACACACACACATTCACACAATCAGACTTGCACTGTCATGAAACAAAAGTCAACAACTGTCACACTTGGGGCCGAATGATTCATTTGTGAGAGTAAGGGTTTATGCCGTTAAAAAAAAAAAAAAAGACGGGAGCATAAGAAATTATATGGCAACTCCACTGGACCAAAATACTATAATATAGTTTGTAAATCATCACACTCTTCTAAAATTCATTTGAGCAAGGAAGGAAGAAAATCATCTTAATGAGGTATTGTCACATGATCTTGGTGGAAAGATTAGCACAAGTCGAAAATATTTTCCCAAATGAATCTCGCAATATTTGGCGGTAAAAATCATCACAATCATTGACATAGTTTCCCCAAATTGTCACAATTTTGGGGAAACTGTTCTGGCAATATTGGGGTGCTAGGAACAATCCTCACACTTTGATATTTGTCTCCAAGTTGAGCTGCAAAATTTTGGGCTGACGTCACTGATCCACTGGTGAAAGGACACTTTGATCCTCTCCGCTTTCATCTATAACTGTTTCAGACAACAAAGTGTATGCAGAAAAGTGAAGATTGCACTGCAAAATTTTGGGGAGGAAAATCACCTATTCTACACAGCACTGTGGCCGATATCACGTCTTCTGCTAATGTTTGAAACATTTTAACATTTGAGTGACTTTGTGTGACTAAAGCCCATTTCAACTTCACTATAAACCGATGCAAAGTAACATTGGAGCTTTAAAGTCAGCGGCAGGAGTGATATGGTGGCATTAACATCACAGTGTACCTGAATCACACAATTTGAGGCTGGGGAAGGGGCTGCTCTCACTTGCACTGACACACGCACACACACACACACACACACACACACACACACACACACACACACACACACACACACACACACACACACACACACACACACACCTTCTTGCAGATGTTGTTGACACAGCTGGTGTAACTGTGAAGCATGCATACATTCGGTGGCTCGTCTTTTGTCCAAACGGCATCATGACCGACTCGAGTGAAGACTGCAAATGGGGATCGTGTGGACAAACGTATTTGAGACTCTGCTTATTACACCGACAGTGAATTCAGCATGTGAATTGTTGGAATTCAAAGCCAATCTGTTTCCAAGTTTTTTGCTGCAAGCTTTTGAAGTTACTGACATCTCACACTCACACACGCATGCACAGTGCCTAATGGTAGTGCCTTCCAACACAAGTCATTCATGCAGTTCAAACACACACACACACGCACACACACAATTTACAGGTGGTGCTACTCGTTCAAATAAATATTTACCACACGTTTGACTGTTAAGCACTGCTCAAAACGAAGACTGCTGTGGGCCTTACAGTACTTGTTATTCACTCTTTTTACTTCCACACCACCTTGACACAGCACACCCCACTTGATTATCGTGTTTTTAAAGAGCATATTTCAACTTTATATCTACATTTACCATATGTTGTGTTTTTGTGCATCTCAGGTGTATTTCCAGTCGTTTTTACATTTTGCAATCCAACTCTTTTGAAGCTTTATGGTTTATCCCCTTTATGAATGGAAACGTGTTTAATCACGTCTGAACCAATTATGTACAGATCCAATTGGTGTACTGTGGTGTTCATGACAATAGTGTTTATGCCATTAAATGTTGACTTCATTTTATTTTCACACTTCAATTCATGACATGCCTTTTGCCAAGGAAGGGTGTGATTGAAAATCACTAGGATTAACGGCATTCTAAGGCCCAAAGTTTGGCCAACCCCGTCCTACATGATGCAAGACTAAGGCAACAGCACACTGAACTAAACAACAGGAGACACACCTTTTTAGTCACATGAAAAATGGCCATGACTCACAATGCTGAAGGTAACGCCTCATAATACATTCATCCTTTCATTTTCTCGACTGTCCTCATTAGATGGCAGAAAAAATATTGGCAGTTGACATTTTCCCAAAATATACTGGAAGTTAATATAATGATAAAATTATATGTGATGTGTTTAAATTATTAGAATGAAGTCTGTGGTGCCCGAAAGTATTTGGACAATGACGGGTTTGATTTTCTTGTTTCATATGTAGCTCATTACTAGCACCTGCTGGCGTGTTGTGGAATAACAGCCGAATAAGACGACATCAAGGGCGTGAATTAATGATAAAAAATAGGATGTAAAAGACGAACGCAAAGTCATGTATCCGTGGGTTCCAATTTGGGGATTGCTTTTCATAACAGTCCCCAGGTTTTATTTGGGTCAAAGCAAACTTATGTACTTTACGTTAATTTAAAAAAAACAAACAAAAGTGTAAACTAACCACAGCATACAACCAAATCATTTAAAATGGCTGGTTGGGATCCACCATTGCTTTTAATTCTTGAACAAATCACAATGATGAAGACACAGGTTCTTGTTAACAATCCAGTTTCTAGAGTTTCTCATTTATTATACAGCATCTTAAAGAGTTTAATTCATTCCGTAACCAAAATTCCAAGTGAAGGTATGAGGTCAATTTTACTTCTGAAATTGCATTAACCTTTCCAGCCTCCCACAAATGACTGCATTTTTAATAAAGAAAAACATCACTATATTATATAGAAACAGGAGAATGTCAATAATAAGAAGTGAAATACAGTAACTGCACACACTAGTGTATTCAAGTTGGGGTGTGGCCTAGTGACTGACACTCGTTATATCAATTTGTCATTTTGCATTTTTCTAATTAACTGTCCCTTACATCAAGCAAAAAACATAAATCAACCAAGTGACGGATCGGAATTTGAAAAGCATGTAAGTTGGGTCAATTGTAAGTAAAGTTACCACAGTTTTTGTGATTTCAAAATTCCCTTTCACATGTAAAGATCATTATCTTTGAAAAAAAGAATCCAAAGTACCCGCACCTCCACCTTGAGAGCACTGTCTTTTGGGATGGGGACCTCCTGATGCTCTGTTTTTAGTTTTGCCCAGAGAGGACAACGCCACCCCTGCAGGAGGTCCTCTTCTGACGAAGGAGGAAGAAGCAGAAGGAGAGAAGGATTTGTGCAGGTCCAACGCGAAGTGATAGTCGTTGTGCTCGGGCATCTCCCACGCCAGCACATTCTGGCCGCAGCGCTCACACTTGAGCATGTCTTCCGCGCTGTCCACTACCGAGGTTGCCAGTGAGTTGGGTTCACCAACATCTCGCTTTTCACCATTGTACCTCGGCTTTGAAAATGTTTCTGTGTTTTTCTTGTGGAAGAATGACGCAATGCTGGCACGAGGGCCTGCCGAAGTGTCTTTAGAAGGACTCGGAGAAGAGACAAAACAAGATGGAGAGGACTCAGTTTGCGTTTGCTGCCTGTGAAAGAAGGACTGGATGGTGGTGGGTGTTTTGCGTGCGGTGGGGCTAGCGGAGACCAAAATTTGAGTGGGAGCAACATCAGAACTCAGGAATCCTGCGATGCCTCCCGCTGATGCTGAAGGGGCGTCGGAGAACTTGCTGGCGGAGAGGTGCAGCAGCGTGAGAGGCGGAGTCCTGCATGGCAAGCAGGAGTATATGAAAACACAAACAACCATTGTCGAGAATGACTGTCAAGCCTACTTGGCCAGCTCAACTTGATATGTGGTTCATCAGAGGGACTTAAAATTTTGGCAGAATGCGCGATTCATTTAGCATAACTTTGAAAGCGATTGCTTAATTGTGAACAATGCGTAATGTTAAAAAAACATCAGTAACCATATCTGAGGTGTAAAATGAGTAATATTGACATTTAAATTCCAATGCGCGTTCTGGTTACACTGGACCTACCATGCCGCCTGCTGGTTTCCTGCTGTGTTGAGGCTCTTGATGATGGCAAAGCTGTCGCTGGACAACTTGGCGGCGTCATAGCGCACTAAAGCGCAACAGCGGGAGAAACTGCTCTGCCGCTTGTCGCCCAGCTGCCGGACGCCGACTGTTAACTGTTTTGCCACGCGACCGTTCTGGAAGAAAAAAAAATCATGTACATCGGCCAAGAGTCCCCAGAGAAAATCTACGAAAGCAAGTAAAATGAAACTCCAAACAGGAAAGGTTAGTGTTCCAAAGCCTTTTTCTTACCTCTTCTCTGTCTTTTGTCAGCCTCTCCTCCAGCTCCAAGGCCAGCTGATGAAGCCAGTGCTGGACCTTCTCAGAGGTACATTCAATAAAACAAACCAAACAGCCACAATATTAGGTGCAATACAATCGGTTGATAAAATAAGATCGAGCTGTGTCATAAACACCACAGGACTGAATACCTGCTCTTTTGTAGCCAGTGATGTTTTCCCAGGGAAGTTCTTACTGCAGCCAATAGATTTTGGCAGCTGCCTGGGTTTCACCGCTTCAAAGTCGATACCCCGACACAAGTCGTATAGCCACTGACTGCAAAACACATTGAATCCGATAAAAACGGACGGGATGAGAAGTTTTGGTTCATCAGCCTTACCCAGTCTTCTCTCCAAAGTGCTTCCCCAGTTGGGCCTGAGAGAAGCGAGTTAGCTCCCCCATGTGCTCCACTTGCAGAGCTTCTGTGACTGAGACCCCCAGTTTACCTCCTAGGTTGCGTCTGTGCAAATGAAAGGCAGCTGGATTAATAAGTGAAGGGGTCTCACTTGGCGGCGCCTTCACTGAAATGCTCACATCTTGCTGATGGGCAGCGTGCTGAAAAGTTCAGTCACGGAGTCCAGCGGCAATACTGTTTGTCGATTGGGTTTGTTCAGACCGCATGCCAGTTTAGCCAGCACCTGGAAAAAACACTTAGGAATTTAATTGCACATACAATACAAAATGGCCTATGTAATATAAACATAGCCTAAGTGTAAAAATTACAATGAAAATATTTCTGCATGGATACAGTTTTAGCAAAGCTAAACTGATTAAACAAAGAAGTAAAATCAACAAAAACAAATGTAATGTGATCTTGTGCTTTTGATGTTAGCTTTAAGCTATCAAAATCGTAGTAAGATTTCAATAAATAACATTCACTTTGTTGTGCGAGATCCCAGCTGAACATTGGAAGCTTGTGTGTTGCTCCACAGCCGCCCTCATTTCCTCCACGATGAGGGCCCCCACGGTGAGCTGAAGCTCAGCAGAGTTGTGCATCGGCATAGACGCCAGCCACTGCTGGACACCCGCCAACCTCTGTGTCTCTGTTGGGCATACTGAATATTGACTTGTTTTGCATTTGCTTTCGTAAATAATAGATGAGCTTAATGATTTAATGGAGAGCAATGCCTATTTGTTGAACGGTGGTGTTTTAGGAGTCTCCACTTTATTGTGCCACACAGTGAGCTCATCCAAAAGAGGTCCAATGCTGCTATCTGCTGGCCGTTGTGATTTTTTTTTTTAAACTTTCCCACCTCATAGGTCAAACCTGAGTTGGCCAAGACTTTTCTCTGTCCGTTCTTATAATAAAACCTAGTTGACGCAATGACGTCAACACCGCGCCTTGTTAGACTTCCCACAATGAGTAAATAAACACTCCCAAGACACTTTTTGCGGACAGAGGACTTTCCTAAAAGATGATTGTGGGTCTGTAGAATTGAAATATATTTCTAGCGTTATAGTGGACAAATTACAGCTCTGCTTACCTTTATCAAAAATGGCATTCTCGGCAGCTTCTTCCTGTCCTTCAGATGAATTGTGAGGGTAACCTTGGATGCACGTAGTCTTGAGCAAGTGAGGCTTTATTTGTTTGTCTGTCATGTCCTTTAGCCGCTGCTGGACAGCCACAGTCAAATCCATGTAGGCCTCGTCAATGCTGGCCCGCTCGACAACAGCAAAGCGAGACATGACTTGGATCACTTCCACGCTGGCCTCCCTGTAACTGCACACAATGTTTAATTTCAATTATGCTTCAGTGACATCATTAAAATGACGACATGGACATCACTCACGGGGTCAGGTCCGCCTTGCCGTGAGACTCGCGCACTCGTGCCACCTGGAGTTCTGGGCACAGTTTCTTTGCGTCATCCACCCACATGTTCTTCGTCACGCCATGGACCCGGGCCTCATAGCTCACTGCAATGATCCTAACAGAGGACAGAGGGTGAGTAAAAGAGACAGTTAATAACAATATTAATAATAGTATTTATTTACAATGATTATTATTTCTGTCAATAATTAATCCATCTATTTGGACTACAGAACTGTGCTACTGACATGCTAACTTCTGGGGCATCATTCTTATTACCGTGGTTGTTTTTTTCCCCTTAATTTTAATTCCAAAATAGTATAAGAACAGTGATTAAATAAGAAAGACCTGTATAATCCAGAGTCAATACAGATGATGTACCAAAATTCGTCGAGAAAGCCATAACTTTTTAGGCTTATGCACATGAGTTTCATTTAATTTCTGTATTTAAAAAGTTAATAATTCGGTTGAACAGCTGTTTGGCGTCGTGATTCTAATTCTAAGCAGTCTATATTACTCGAGGATTTGATACAACCATGGGCACCATGGGACAGTGAGTGTACTACTGTTCCAGATGACAACGCTTGTCAGCTGCACGGATCATTCAAAAATGACATATCCGTGCCAGAACCTTACCCGCCTCCTTTCCAGGTTTTGTACTGGGCCACGACGCAGGGCGTTTTCTTTAGGGCAGGATTCAGTCTCTGCTCAACTTGCACGTAGAAACAGTCCATGTCCACTAACGCCACCACTCTTTCCTTTCCGTACTCCATGACTGAAGAACAGATTTTTTTTTGTCACGAGTTACCAAAACAACCTCGTTATATAAGAGTGGCTTTCACGTTCTCTCATAGTTTATCCACGAACGACGTAGACTGTAGTTCCCGCAATTTCGTTTCTTACATAATTGCGTCATCAAAAGTGGACAGACAAATATTTATATCTTTGGATGACGCAGTTATACCGACCAATCAGCGCGAAATCTATACCATAATAATATTTCAGGCAGATATCCGGATATGTGCGGACCACCTTACAAGAAAAATACGTTAAAAATTCGACGAACTATATACAGAATGCATGTATACGGAAGAGGATTAGGGGCAATGAAAAAAAAAAAACTTTTTTTTTTCTTCATTGGCCCTAATCCTCTTCCGTACCTAATCCTCTTCCGTACATGTATTATAATAGTCAAGACGGTTTTGATATTTCCAAAGGTTGTATATAGCTTCAACATGCTTGAATGAAAAGGCATACTGTAAATGTTGCTTCTTAAAAATTTGCTACTTTGGTGATTAAGAGTTAAACAGTTCATATTTTTCACGTATGTTTTGTATTTTTGTTAGGAGGTGGGGTTTTTTATTTTTTTAAATACCATATCATTTTGGTGCATAACATTACAACACAAGTGTACTAGCTGTCTTAATATTAACACAAATAATTGCTTGACCTAAACGTACTGTACCTGAATATAAAAGTCATACTGAGACCTACTGCACTAGTACAGTTCAGTAAAGTACATTGTAGTACTGTTGTGGCAGGCCTCAATACCAGTGACACCACATCACATTGCAATAATAGAACCCACCAATAAAACCGTATATACAACATGATACTCACCAGAGATACTGAGTCTTAATTATATGAATTTCACATACACTATTTCTAGTGGTGCTACACACAGACACACATACACAAATGCTATTTTGGAGTGGTTTACATTTGGCATTCTCGTTACGTTTGGTGTGGAATGATGAGGAAACGTTGCGCACATGGGGAAGACATTTCGCTAGGTCAGGGGTGTCCAAAGTCGGTCCTCAAGGGCCGCTGTCCTGCCTGTTTTCCAGCTCTCCAAGGAGCAACGCACCTGATTCAAATCATCAGGATCGTTCTAATGCCGCTTCAGAGCTGCTCAACTGAATCAGGTGTGTTGCAGCCAGGAGAGATGGAAAACAGGCAGGACAGTGGCCCTCCAGGCCCGGAGCTGGACATACCTGCGCTAGGTCAAAAACATTCGCTGGGAAATTTCAAAAGGAAAGGAAAGAGGAAGATAAACAAGCAAAGGGTGCAGGTATGGATGAACACAGCTTCATTAATGTCTCAGTTGGTGTGCTGTCTCAAAATCTTTGGTTACATAATAAACTTAACCATTTAAATTTTGTCGTGGTGCAACATTGAAATACTGTAACCTTAATAGTGAGGATTACAGAGAATGTGTGCATGATTTGAGGGTAGAATCACAAACTTTTCCCAAAAATGTTCAACTTCTTTTTCATAAATGTGGGAAGGAAAGTGCATTAAAATGGGAAAACAATGAGAATGAGAATGAGGTGTATCTTGTACAGCCAGGAGAACTGTTCCTCCCTGGTTCAGCCCTGGATATCTTTTTTTTTATTCAGGCAAATTATAGCCAGCCCGGGTCCTCAGGCAGGATGTGATAGGTCAGGTTTCAAGTGAATGCAGTCTCCTTCAGCTCGTCCTCCAACTGGTCAAGCCTGCCTCGCCCGTGCGGTTCGAGGAACCCCTGTCCAAAAGTCACTTTATCTCACCTCTAGACACCCCTCCCAACGGTAAGAGACGTGTCTGAAAGAGGGTGACTGGAAACGTCCTCGTCGTTTTTTAACGCGAAGAAAGGAGCCGTCTAACTTGATTTTGTTACTCACCGGTAACTCTACTAGCTTTAGCAGCGTTAGCTATGCTAGCTGGGGCACGTCGTGTCTGACTCATGTAAGATTAAACCCATCTAACTCCTTTCGGAAATAAATGCATTCTATGCATATTACGGTGTCGCAATGACAGTCTGTGTGTTTTACACTTGACTAATGTATTCGGATTAGGTTAGGAATGCATTTGTTGTACTTTGGCCTTTACCGTGTAACAGCCCTCGACAACGCACATCACTTTGACATGCTACTAATTAGCGCCAACATGTGCCCTCCACCCCGCCTAACTTTTAAACCAATTTACGATAAGAAGCGGGCGCCAAAATGTCAATCCGACCCACATTACCGGTAACCTTGCTCACGGGTTGTCAGGCCACTCTGAGTGAATGGGCACGTCACAGCCACGACGAATGAAATCCGAAAGCGCGGTCTGAAATATTTGCAAAATCCTAAAACGTGTGCATTAAGTTGGCAAACAGACACTGGGCTTTACGTGTGTAAAGACGTCTATTCTATCTAGGTGTTCTAAAAATGGCGGACTCTTGGAAATGCGACTAGTTTGCAGGTCGGAAGGTCGGCAATGTCACTGGGAAATTTTCTGTTTTCCATATTATTATATTATTACATATTGGTCCAGGGCATTTTCTATTCATCCGTTTTCGACAGCACGCGTTCTCGTTAAAGTCTCCATTGAGCTGGAACCCCCAAATATAAAGTAAACCATTCACAACTTCGGACAATTTATCTCAAGTCTTTATTTGAACTAACATGCAGCATGCATGTTTTGCAATGTAGGAGGAAAGGAGACAACCCATGCACTCAGGGAGAATATGTGAATTCCACACAGATGACCTTTCTCCAGTCAGACAGCCGTTGGAAACACAAATTTGGTGTTCGCAATACAAAAACAAAATCATCTGCAGTAAATGATAGCTTGTATCTCAAAACTTGTTCATTCAGTCGCTCGTGAGTTGAGCTACCACTGTACGATTTTATTTTTATTTTACCTACACTGAACACTTGAATTGCATATTTTCTGCCAGTTGTTCAAACGTACATGTTTTCATACCTCTCCATATTTGCGTACCAACAAGTTTTTGTTTTGGGGTGGGCGGGGGATAAATTGGTGCATGCATAGAAAGATTCAAAGAAGGTTTAAATCCAAAGTAATTGTTGCATGAGGATTGCCATTAAATGTTCTGTTTTTCCAAAAATGCCAAATGTTTCCCTCCCCCCATAAATTTGACCCAAGACTCATTCATACCCTTGAATGGTTTGCACACTGTAAATAAGTTTAATGCACATCTTTAAAATATATTTGTTTCTCGTTTTCTGTAGAAAACAATGGCCGTGCCTCCCTCGTATGTTGATTTGGGCAAGTCTGCCAAGGACATCTTCAACAAGGGCTATGGTAGGAATTCATTTGTGATGGTTGGGGAAAAAAGTATTTTACTATGCGGTCTGCTCTTCCTGAATTTGATCAAAACAACTCTTTGTTCAGGATTCGGCCTGGTGAAGCTTGACGTGAAGACAAAGTCAGCCAGTGGAGTGGTAATTACAGTATTTATGTACTTTTGCACTGGATACACGCCTTCAAAACTGCTTGGTGTCAAATAGTTTAATAGGTGACATTTTTAAAAAAAAAAAATCTGTTTCGCATTACTCTCTCATTTTGCTAATGTCATACCGATGCAGTAAATTAGTGGCCACTGTCGTAGTTGTTTGGGGGTGGAATAACAATTAAATGTGTAAACTTCGGCCTATTACGCTACTGTATTTTAATGTACCAGTAGGTCATTATGATAGAGCCAACTATATTTTGAGGGGCTCCGTGGTGAAAAAAAGTTTGAAGAACCACAGTATGAGAAGAAAGTGTGTGGTCGTGGGAAGATGCGATTTGCAGTTTGTAAGAGCTTGTTGCTATCTTCTGTCATTTTTGGTTTTGTTTAGGAATTCAAAACATCTGGATCCTCCAACACTGACACCAGCAAAGTCGTTGGCAGCCTTGAAACCAAGTACAAGAGGGCAGAGTATGGCTTGACCTTCACTGAGAAGTGGAACACCGACAACACCCTAGGAACCGAAATCATCATTGAAGATCAGGTAAGGACAACTAATCATATCCAATATGAAGCACACTTTATAATGACAGTGAACCACACTGAATACACAATGCCCATCCAATGATTTGTTTTCCCATAGATCGCCAAGGGACTCAAGTTGACTTTTGACACCACCTTCTCGCCAAACACTGGGTAGGACAATTTGATTTGAGACTTTAATTGAATGTTTTAGAGTACTTCAAGATGGTCTACTTTGGCTGCTGGCCCCCTACGTCATCTTTGCAAAAAGATGTAAACATTGCTCCTGGAATGACTTGTCAGTTATCTGGCGCCCTCCATTCTGAATGTGGAACACATTGTCTGTCAGTGACAGCAAAACACATTTGTGACTTTCACAGGCATTAATTAATTCACACCTTTCTTAAAATTAAGCACAACAAAAGCACGTTCAAGTTCCGCTTCAGAGGTGTAGGAGGCGCTCTGTCAGGTGTTTCAGGGGCACAGCAGCAGAGTGTCAAGGATGAAGTCACGTACAGGGGTCATGGTGTTGTGAAGAATGGCAAATAAACACCAGCATGGCATTGGATGTGGTGTTTTAACTCAACCTAAAGGAGACATCATGAACATTTTTTTTCCCGCAATTTACAAGTATTGTCTTGTTTTTAGGTAGTGGTCCTGTCTCATGATGATGAGCCGGCCCTCATCCATCCTCACATTTTGCTGGGCGGTTGGCAAAGCTGCCTTAGGTTATCATGATGACTGTGGGCAAAGCATAATCTTTGTGTCTCGAGAGGCTTTGCGCGCTGCCTCCGTCATGCCAGTAATTTTGTGTGTTCCAGTTGGGTTTATGTTGCTTACACTTGGCGGGCCGGCTCGCGTCGTCTTGCCAGTGAGTGTGTGTGACACCTGCAAGCAGAGATCAGTGTAAGGGAGGGAAGTGGACCACCGTAAAGACAATGATGACATTTTAACCTGTGGCCATTCATCACAAGATAAAATTCCACACTTGATAGGTTGACAGCCACTCCAGAGAACACACTATTTGTAGACAAGTTTGAAGTGGATTTTCTGTCAGACATGTCCCAAAAATTCCGTTTTCCAAAATGGTCTCCATTATCGTGAATTGACAAAATACTAAAATCTACTGCCAAAATTGAAAAACTGTATTGTATCAGTCTTAATATAGTTGCAGTCTGCCATGTTAGAGCTGCTAGCAAGATTTGAATGTGTGTACCCTGATTTGTCTTGTGTGTACCTCGACAGCAAGAAGAGTGGCAAGGTCAAGACCGCCTACAAGCGCGAATACGTCAACTTGGGCTGCGACGTGGACTTCGACTTTGCCGGCCCCACCATCCACGGCGCGGCCGTCGTCGGCTACGAGGGTTGGCTCGCCGGCTACCAGATGACCTTCGACACCGCCAAGTCCAAGATGACCCAGAACAACTTTGCCATTGGCTACAAGACCGGAGACTTCCAGCTGCACACAAATGTGTCAGTAACGCAAGCCGTTGAGATAACGTTCTTTGATTACATTTTATTCCTGTAGCACCAATTCACAACAGATGTTATTGCAAGGCACGTTTGTGGAGCAGGCTGCTGCCCCCAGAAAGTCTTCCTGTTTTTCCCCAACACAGTGAAACACAAAAAATGTTTCCATCATAGAGCCTCAAATCTGAATTGTCAAACAGGAACATTTAATAACTGTGTGGTAGAAAACCACATTCACATGAGGGGCTGAATTATGAAGTCTTCCCGATTGTTGTTCTCTTCCAAAGCAATGACGGTGCAGAGTTTGGCGGCTCCATCTACCAGAAGGTGAGCGACAAGCTTGAGACTGCCGTCAACCTGGCATGGACCGCAGGCAGCAACAGCACACGCTTTGGCATCGCCGCCAAATACCAGCTGGACAAGGATGCCTCCGTCAGCGTAAGTACAGCAGCAGCAAGGCAGTGAAACAAACGCAAAGTTGTAAAAGTACTTAAGCACGCCCCCTCTTATGTAATTTCTTTTCAGGCTAAAGTGAACAACAACAGCCTTGTTGGTGTTGGCTACACCCAGACCCTCAGACCAGGTGAGCTGCTTGCACCCAACAGTGCAACTTTGAGCAGACCTTTTGTAAATGTCATCTTCCAACTTCTGTGGATGTCCAACTAGTTTTAAAGCACTCCGATACACTCAGTTGACCTTCCATCATGTAAGACTCGTAAATTGTTGAGCATATTTTAAAATGAGGGGTGAGGAAGAAATCAATGAAACATTTTGTTGCAATATGCCGTGTATAAGTTATTGTATACTGGTGGCACCAGTGTTGTGTAGTTGATCAGCCAATTTCATTTTTCCCCAAAAGTTGCTGATCTCGTCACACATCAAATTATATAAATGCTGGGTACTATGCGGATGTGTATGAATCCCAGATCATCTTTCACGGTTGTTGTGTTGGCACTTTGTCCATATTGTCCTCGGTTCCCAGCAGTCGCTGGTATACGTTGTCTCCAGATTACTCCAGATGTGCAATGAACTAGTTTGCGCAGGGCTGTGAGAATATGTTGTCACTGGATTCAAGGAGGCACGCTCAATTAGTGCAGTGCCTACCATTTGTCATTTGTTTGACACTTAAGGCCCGCATGTGTTTTTCATATAAATAACTGTAGTGTTTGTGACAACAGCACATTCTGACTTGCATACAAATCCCGGTTGCGCTGCGATTGGGAGAGAACTCCTCATAAATTCGGAAACACCGCATAGTTGTACGTTTGTCCACATGTTGACTGGAACGAGGGCAAAATCCAAAAGCCCATTAGGAGTACACAGTGGTTTCTTAATGTTTTACACACATCTTAATGTTGTCTCCTTGAATTTTGACAAATGTCGGACTCATTTAAAGTTTTAGCAACGTCTGCACTAGATTGAGTAAAATCACAAAGGCTGGATTCACACTGCTTGGTTCAAGTGACACCATTCCAATTTCTTGATCGCAATTGGCATGTGCTGTACATTATGGCAGCATAAATGGTATAAAAATTAAGTGGTCAGTAAATGAAAAAAAAAGAACACATGAAACTGAATTATCTGTTGATAGTAATCGGGCCCCTTTTAAATATCAGAATCATCTTTATTAGCCAAGTATGTAGAACACACAAGGAATTTGTCTCCGGTAGTACAGGTTACACTAGTATCATCAACAAGCAACTACGATAAACATGGACATGACAAATAAGTATGAAAAGACATTCCGTAATGTAATAACATCATATAATATAAATTATTTAACTTAAGTATCCCCCATTTTGGTGACATTCCTCTTCCCCGAAAGGCGTATGTCAGGCTAGTGGACTGGTATCAATGCCGTAGTATTAAAGTGTTTTCCAAGTAGTATATTGATACCATTCATTCATTCATTCATCTTCCGAACCGCTTTATCCTCACTAGGGTCGCGGGGGGCGCTGGAGCCTATCCCAGCTGTCTTCAGGCAGTAGGCAGGGGACACCCTGAATTGGTTGCCAGCCAATCGCAGGGCACACAGAGACAAACAACCATGCACGCTCACACTCACACCTAGGGCCAATTTAGAGTGTTCAATCCGCCTGCCATGCATGTTTTTGGAATGTGGGAGGAAACCGGAGCACCCGGAGAAAACCCACGCAAGCCCGGGGAGAACATGCAAACTCCACACAGGGAGGCCGGAGCTGGAATCGAACCCGGTACCTCTGCACTGTGACGTCAACGTGCTAACCACTGGACTACCGGGCCGCCCTATATTGATACCAGTACATCTCTAATAAGTAGTTTGAACATGTAACTGGTAGCACTAACGTTGTCTCCCATTCCTGCCCAGGTGTGAAGCTCACCCTGGCCGGCCTGGTTGACGGCAAGAACATCAACGCCGGAGGCCACAAGCTGGGTCTGGGCTTGGAACTGGAGGCCTAAGGTTCTCCTCCCACACCCAGGAACTCCGGAATATCAGAAGAAATTTGGCCTTACGCATTTCCCAACCAGCAAAAGTGGGGACAAGAGATCAGGTTCACAAAGGCTACAACAAAAACTCTTCACTTGAGTGAGCATCACCGTCATGCTGGTGCTTTTTTTTGTTGCTTTCTAGTTGTGAGAGTCAGGTGGCATATTATTTATATAACTGAAACGTCATGGTTCCTGTCCAGCACTGCCATAAATCCAATACAGTCCCAGTCGTGCGTAACTGTGCCCGTGTGGCTTTGTCATCTTACCAGAAACTCCGTATTTGTACGATGAGTGCTGTCATCCCCGCTGTGATTTCTTATTAAAACACCACCGTCTGATATTCCTCAGTTTTTAAGTACAGTAGGCTTTCTTCCGTTGCTATTTAAATAAAGGTGCAAGCCTCCTCCCCGCGCACACAATGTCCCAACGGTCATCACAAACCAGTCCACTGACCACACCAACAAAAACGCACTTGGGGAGGCTCGGAGTGCTTGAAAGCGATGCCAAACTTGTGAAATCAAATGTTAAAGAGGAGTTAACTGTAAGTCTCCTCCCACTACAAGGAGGACGTGAAGGTTCTTTTGTCTATGTTACCTTTTCAATAAAGTCTCCATCCTACAACTGGCTCATGGAGTGTTGCCGCAAAATACTACCGACTTGAATTTTTGCGGGGATAGTTTTGCTGTTATTTTATTAAATGGTACATAGACACAGTACATACGTAGCCGTACGCTTTGATGGCTTACGAATATTTGTGAAATATTGCCTACGTATTTCGTAAGGGCTCCTGAACAAATGAGACCAGTGATTCCCAAGCAGGGTGCGGTGAGAAATTAGCCTATTTCACTTAATTTGTCGGAAAATAATTCATTACAAATTTGTCTTTGCTCATCCATATGCCAGGGATGAATAGTGACAGGCAAAACAATGAAACACTCCTCCACTAGATGGCAGAAGGTACAAGGAACCTTGGGATCCACCTATGGCGATTCATTAAAAAAAAAAGTCATACTTTCCTATGAGTGTGAATTAAACAGGACGAGATTTCGCACTGAGTGAGTAAACCGAAACAAGATCATTATTTCAGTGTTCGTTTGGTTGTGTACCATGACATTTTAATGTAAAATAGGTTCCTTGCCTCAAAGATGGAGAAAATGCACTTGACCAGGCATGTCCAGCTCCGGGCCTGGAGGGCCACCGTCCTGCCTGTTTTCCATCTCTCCTGGATGCAACACACCTGCTTCAGATGGTCAGCTCATCAGCCAGCACTTAAGCAGCATTCGAATAATCCTGATGATTTGAATCAGGTGTGTTGCTCCTGGGGGAGCTGGAAAACGGGCAGGACAGCGGCCCTTGAGGACCGACTTTGGACACCTCTGCACTAGTCATTTCCTTTTGAAAAAAATCAGGTGAACATAAAATGTCTCCAAAGCTCCCCCTTTTGAAACAAAGTATTTGGCCCCACCCCATAATGTTTCCTATTTATTCATTCTGCACATGCCCCTACCCAGGCTAAACTTGCCTCCCTCTTGACATAAATATTTCAAGGTGCTTCCTTGGACCAGCGTTTCTATTTTCCTTTATTGATGGGAATTTTAATACAATCTTGTGAGATTTTAAGATGTTTCAGAAAGAACAAAAAAAAAAAGTAAATTTTTCAGCAACAATTGGGGTCAAATTCCCCGAAAAAAATGTGAATAGGGAACGGCAAAGACTAATGTCATGACTTCAAAATACCAAACATGCCTTTAATGCAGATGTATTGATCTTGAAGTCCATTTAGCGTTTAATGGCAATGCTTAGCCCGTCCCCCACAGTGAGCATGCTCAGATCGATCCTCTGGTCTTTGTGGAGTTTCTTGTTGAGAGCGTCCAGAGTCCTAGAGGTGACGTCATCGGGGGCAGGATCCACAACTCTTCCGCTCCACAGCACCTGCACGCACACACACATTAAACATCGTCTCCACGCCCAGGACGTTGTGTGCATGTTGTGGACCTACATTGTCGATGGCAATGATGCCCCCTTTCCGAACGAGCTGCAGGGACTTTTCATAGTATCCGTCGTAGTTGGATTTGTCGGCATCGATGAACACAAAGTCAAAGGTTCCAGTTTCACCAGCTGCGATCAGTTCATCTACAGGAAATCGAGATGAATGTCAACAATTCAAGCGCAAGTCAAACTTTCATCACAAATCACTTACCAAGCGTTGTCATTGCCATCTGGAGTCGTATGTTGATCTTATTCTCCACTTCGGCCTGGAGGAAGAATATATTGTTTATAAAGTACTGTTATGTAAGGCTTTTTACTATTCATGAATTTGGGCCATTTTGTACTTCATAGTAACTAAATTTTAGGGGCTAGTATAGCGGTGCTTTGAGATACGACTGACCTGACTTACGAACAGTCGTCTGGACTGTTTATTTGCTTTGAAGAGCGAGCAAGAATTTAACGTCTCAGCGCTTTATGGTGGCAGTGACCTCAAATGACTTTACAACAAGCTGCAGCTTGGCAGATAGCAAACAATTCTCAAAAAAAGGGCTTCAAGCTGTTCAATGCCACGCCCAGTTGAAGTCAACTGTCAAACTAAACATCAAACTAAGAGAATTACACATGTATGTAAAACAGTCACATACATCCGCCTTTAAGTGCGCTAGCTTAATGCTAACACAAAATCGGAAACGCCATAGATGGGCGAGCGAATAATGCTTCAAGCAACGGATATTTGAAAACAAATGGTGTAGCAACAAAAGTAGACAGACACTTAACACTAACAAGACTGATTGTCTTCACACGATGAGCATTATTATTTATTAATGATAACATAACGTGAGCAAAGGTGTTATTTCAGAAATGTGTATCAAACTGGTACCCCTTTACAATAATCAGCACCCAAATGTTGGTTTCAATTTCACAAGGTTTGGTGACATCTGCTCAAAATAAACTTGCCAGATCACGTTACCTCTTTAAAAAAGGGCTTGGCAATTTCTACATAGGCATTGTTTGTTTCACATGCTACCACACGTCCATTTTCAGGCATGGCCAAAGCCATACTGAGTGCATTGTACCCTGTGTACATTCCTGCAAAGTATAAAATAATGGTAATAAAATACAACAATTAAGATGCCTTCCATTTTAATTCAGTAAAATGTATTTGTGTTCATAGGTTGGGTTTAATCTCACCGATTTCAATAGCCTTGGTTGCGTTAATCAGTTTTATGAGATTGGCCATCAACTGGGCTTGTTCGACGGAAACCATCATGGCATGCCATTGGTCATCGAGAGTTCTCTGAAAATGTACAAATCATAAGCCGTAAATGTCAAAGAAAATTTGAAGTTTGAACCATCATAAATATCTTATACCCAGTTGTCTGCAAATTATAAACATTATTAAAATTATTTTTACTGTCAGTCTTTGTTTGAATAACAATGTTTTTATTTTGTGTGAAAATTGCAAACTCCCTCTTTAAGGACGTTTAGAAAAAATTGAATACTATACTACTCATAATAATGCTTGTCTCAATATGGTGTGTGGCACACTACTATCTAGTGGCCAATATTTTAACTGCTAAAAACCAGAACGAGGATATTTTAGATGTCCTCTTTATTCTATTACTTACCAATTTGAGTTTAGTGAGGACCGGATGCTCTCTTAGTGAGTTGTTGACAACGTATTGCAGCACCGGGTCATCCTTTCCTCGGCTGTGACTCTTTCCAACAATCACAGTCCTTCCCAAGCCTTCAAGACATTACATTTACTTGATCTGCCACCCAATTTATACACACACAAAAAAAGTATTTACCTGTGAGTAGCACAGACAGTCCGAGGCAGAATAGAAACTGGATGCCTGCAGCCATGTTCTCTCGCCAAAGAACGGATTGATCAGTTTCTGTTTGACTCCAATGTTCACTGTTCGACATGCGTTTATTTGACCTTGGACACTGACGTTCAGCAGGATCTTTTTTGAGTCTGTTGTATTCATGCTAATATTTCAAGATGTATCATTTGTCATAGTACATTGTCATTTATATCATATCATTTATAGGACAACAAACCATTTTGAGTCAAACTGAAATTGATTATACATGACTTAATATGAAGTTGCGGAACCATGTGATAGGTTTGTTGATTAATATACTCAGTATGTATATTTGAGATAATGAAAATACGTTTGAGCGACTGCGCCTGAAAACCACGTCGTCCGAAATTGGTTAATTTTTTTTTTTTTTTACAAAATTCGAAATGTTAAGTGTTAAAAAATGTCTTTCTCAATTTGATGGTTTAAAATTAATGGTGAGGCGGCCCGGTAGTCCAGTGGTTAGCACGTCGACTTCACAGTGCAGAGGTACCGGGTTCGATTCCAGCTCCGGCCTCCCTGTGTGGAGTTTGCATGTTCTCCCCGGGCTTGCGTGGGTTTTCTCCGGGTGCTCCGGTTTCCTCCCACATTCCAAAAACATGCATGGCAGGCGGATTGAACACTCTAAATTGTCCCTAGGTGTGGGTGTGCGTGCATGGTTGTTTGTCTCTGTGTGCTCTGCGATTGGCTGGCAACCAATTCAGGGTGTCCCCTGCCTACTGCCCGAAGACAGCTGGGATAGGCTCCGGCACCCCCCGCGACCCTAGTGAGGATGAAGCGGTTCGGAAGATGAATGAATGAATGAATGGTTCAGCAAACGTGCCGTTTTTGTCGCTTTCCTGCAAAGTGATGCATTTAGGAAATAAGATTTTGCCCAACGACAGCTTGGTACTAGAAACACATACAAAAAATACTTCAAAAATAAAAGACATAAAAAAATAAAGAAAGAAATGCTGGCAAATGTAAAATAAATCATATTTACAACCGTGTAAATTATATTTTGCCGTTGACGCTTTGTGTCTCCTTAGTATCGCCATTGTGGTGACGTCACATCGAAGTGGCCGGCGAAACTTTTTTTCCCCGGACTTCGTAACTCGGACCTCCCGGTTCAAAGACGCGTTTATCCTCATCAGAAAAGTCCGACGCGCCACCTTCCTCGAGTGCAGCAACGTCATCCACTTCCGGGTTTTAATACGGAAATAAATAAATAATTATCCAAATTCACACTTTCATAGAAGACACTCCATTACATATATTCACGATGTAAATATAACAACAACAACAACAAACAATAATATATTATTACATATTCTGTTTCACACTAATTGTGCTCCAAATAGACTACAGTTTGCGGTGATTGGCGAAAATTCGGATACACTAGCAAAGTTCAGCACATATTTGGTCATCTACAGTATTGTTGAAATATTTAAAGTTCCAAGTGCCAAGCTTACATGCCATTCTTGTTTCTTTTAATGTGTTAGTGTGTCCCTCCTGAGCAGCTCTATCCCCTGACAAAAGATTCATCTGTTCTCAATTTATGGGTTTTCCTTTTAACTTTTCTTCAAAGCAGGTAAAATATAATGAGCAGTGTTTTGAACACGAAAATTGTTTTGGATAAACCGCGTTTCCGATCCAGCTTCAAACCTGCAGACAGTCAAAAGGGAAGCGGTAAATTCAGGGTGTGGGTGGGATGTGAGGTTTCTCCAAGGACACGACGCTTCCTCTATCTGCATTCTCATTAGAAATGCACAAACAAGAACACATCTGTGAGATGAGCCATGACGCGAATTGTCTGGGAAAAAAGTTTGGGCTCTGACAAGAAGGAAAGGAAAAGAAAGGAAAGGAATTTCACACAGCTTTGCTAAAGGACCTCTCAGTGAAAATGGGGCACCGTGTTTTGCCGCCATCTTTGTCTCCCGGCCCCTCCCCCTGCTGCTTCGGGCCTCTGCTTCCTTGACGCTAATTGTTTCTGCTACTTGTGCCAAGTACCAACTCTTACCCGGCACGTTCCTGCAGACAAGCCCCGGTCCCTTGGCTGCTTTTTGTGCCTGTTTAAGCCGTGAAAAAGCGAACAAGTGCTCCGCCGCCATCTGCACGCCAGCAATCCTCCTCGCGGCCTCGACTGTCAACAGTGCCATAGCGGCACACATCCTCGCCTGTTCTCAGAGGTAGCAAAATCAACACCAGAAAACAAAAGTGACAACTGCTGCTGCTAATATAAAACAAAATAATTCAAGAGGTCTCTGTTTTGACGAAGCGGAGTGGGAGCACACTTTATATTTTAAAAAGCTGGCCTAGCAAAGAAGTTGACAGGTGAATATATGCTGGTTTCAAGCCAAGAATTATTTACCCATCCTCATTACAGAGACCAGATTTGCTTCGTTATTAAAATGTCACCACCTTTTCTCGTTTTTTTTCTTAATGTGGTTTTACATAACATGGCAGTTTGGCAGACGAGCTCCACATTTTCAGTGGTTATCTTCTAACATTTAATGTACGTAGAAACAAAACACTGAAATCACTTTACATGGTCCGTAAAGACATGGTTCAGGGAAAAAGTAAAATAAGAAAACAATGAACGAAATAGCTTATAGTCTAGAAATAGTCTTCGAAGAAAGCAGAGTGAATAGTTGACATTTTGGGGGGGAATGACCAATGCAGACAACAGTAACATTTCAGTATTAGAATTCCTTGACTGTACTTGACCACTATCTGATTTATATACGGCTTTTGCTAAAGTAATAGCTAACTTTGCTGAAGCAGGCCCGATTGAGGCATGCCACAATGTAAAAATATGCACACTGCAGATGATAGATTTATCTACTAACTATTACTTGTGCTTCAGTGTGACTAATTATTAATTGATGAGTTTCTCCTGCTTGGATAAAAACAAGCAGCTTTAACTAGGGCTGAACAATTACTGTAATCAAATTTAAATTGACATCTCACTGTATTGTAGTAGAATGCAATTTTCAAATTGGGGGGGATGCTTCATTTTGATCAGTCTTGATCAGTCTTAATTTTTTTATATACGTGGGTTTATTTATTACTTTATTTATTTCTTACTAAAGTGTTAGACGTGGCCCACCTAACTTTCAAGCTTACAGTACTGTTGTAAGAATTCCTGGTAGAAATTTAAAGCCCTACTTGTACCCTCCCTTCACTTCATGTTTTTGTAGCTTCTTCATTTTACCAGCAAGTGGCACTGTTGTTTAGCGAATGCCCACATTTCGTGTCATGCTGGAGCCTCCCTATGTGGAAGGTAATATCACTTTCCTCTTGTTGAATTGACCTGTGACACGTCACAGAGCACACAGCAAGGCCTATATTGACATGCTGCTAACGCCAAGCTGCTATTGCATCATCAGCATGTTTAGCCGGTAAAAAAAGGGGGAGGAGCAGGGTGTCCTATGATGCTACCTAATATCACTCGTCATTTTGGCTGTGAGCAGACTGATAAGCAAGCATGAATATTTAGTGCCACTAAGCACAACGGAGAAACTGACAGACGCCTGGCGGCGTTCAATTGACACGTTCGGCATGTGCGTCTTCTGTTTTGACAGCGTGACAAGTCTGCTCTGACGCTCCCGGAAGTGACTCGCGCGCACGCTGCCGTTTGTATTGACACTCGGTTTCACTCTAAGTGGGCCATGGCGTTGCCCTGCAGCTTTCCTCAACACACGTGTGTACATAAAGAGCGTCGGTATATGTAGGCCACATGAGGACCTGCATCACAATGAGCTTGTAAGGAAATATTCCCAACACCTGCTGCTTTTCAGTCATGTAAATCGTAGCTTTATTGAAGCTGCATTAGATATGAATGTTGAGGATAAGCCATTCAGGCGATCTGACGATCCTCTCTTTTGTGTGTTCGGGCCCCACAGAACAAAACCGGAGATCTTTCCCCACATAAAAAAAAAAAGTAAACAAACAAACAGAAATGAATGGCAGGTGTGGCTGTTTGACTTACACATCACCCAGAGCATCTACTCTATTAACCTAGAGTGTAAATAAATGCAGAATTGAATTTCCATAGATACGCGCGGTAAGTTGACAGTCTTCAGGAGGGATCAAATAGGCTGTGTGAAGCTCAGAGAAAACGTGCACCCGTGTGTGAAAGGTGCTGACACTTTGGGGAAAAAAAGAGAAAACGTCCCATCCGCGGAAACAATTAACAATAGAACCTCTGCTCTTTACATAGTGTCACACAGTAACATTTTTTTGTCAATGTACCATGTTTCTTCCAATTGCAATTGGTTCAAGAGCCTCTGAAAAGCAATTAACGATTTGCATTAATTACAGAGGTTACGAGTGCCTTGTTGTGCTGTGTTAGGACATATTCTTCCGCCTCTGCACACCTAAAAGCATTCAATTTTCTCAAAAATGCCGACACTGCGCCTTATAATCCGATCCAATGTGCCTTATAGTGCGGAAAATACGGCAATCGCACCGCGAATGATGTCGACACTGTTTACATGTCTCGACGCAGCTATCGCAAACTCAAAGCAACGGAAGATGTAACATACCAAACTGTATATGCTGAACTCTACTACTTGGGAGAAATGTGGCTGCAGTCAGGAAGACCTTATACAGATGTTTAGTTATGCTTTTGTAGAATGTGAGTATTGTGACCCCAAGTGGACGAAAACAATAAATGAAAATGACATCCCTGCTACTGTGTAAAATAATGTAAAATAGATTTTTCGCCAATTAATTGAGTGATACGCCAATGTAAAAAATATTTAGCTACCGCTTTACTCCCAACCTTATATGTTGAGACCGGTGTATAAATGGTAAAAAAAAAAAAAAGTGTGTACCAAATGATGCAGTTTGATGTACACAGTTTGGTACACTCCCCCTTGATTTTGTTTGCGTTTTCACCACTAGTGTGACATAGCCGCGTGCTAGGTAAACAATGTAGAAGATTGCGGCAGGCATGTAACCTGCCAGTCAAGTCAACAATGAAGAAAAATGTCAGTTCGCTGTTAATGTTTGATGTCTTTTAATCTTCAACTGTCGGTACAGGATGTTCTTGGTTTACAACAATCTCACCATCGCTGTGCGATTAGATACTTTGCACAGAAGAAGGCAATCTGTTAGGCCGCCATCACAGGTGTCCCGTCCACCGAGGACCACTTGTAACGTTGTAGCTTTTGCGTGAGCATTTCTACCCTGAGTGTAGCGATAGCTACGGCAGCTATGTTAATAACAGGATCGCACGTAACTCGCAAATGAATTCAACAATGAAGAAAATCACAGTTCATTTCTGTTTGTACACGTGATGGTGTGGAAACAATTAGTTCTGACTCTCATTGGAACTTGGAACTGGACGTAACAATTGACCAATTATGGCAAAAGGGCCTCTTCCCAAATAAACCTTCGAATAAATGCCCACCATGCTATGCATTGAACACGCCTGCCACAATATGTTGATGTACAGTACAAGGAATCTGATTCATTGACAAGCCTGCAGTTTCATGAAGCCAAATTCAATATTTACCTCATTTCTTGTGCGGGGTCACGAAACGCACCCCCCCCCCCCCCCCACCCCCCATCCTGCTATTAGTCTCCTTCTCATCTGACTGCTGTGTCCCACTGTGACCGCACTTGAGGCGCTAATGATAATGTTATAACCCAGACCAATTACCATGGCAATCAGACTCACTTAATTGAGTTGATTATGAGCTCTCCCTCTGAGATGACCCCTCTGGACTCAAGAGGAAAGGAACACAAAGAATCAGAGGGCATGGACGCGGCGATTGGAGTGTTTCTTCAGGCGTTGTGTGTCACTGCGCGACAGACACATGGGATATGACTGTTGGTGTGTGTGTGTGTGTGTGTGTGTGTGTGTGTCAGGGGTGCTGTTGGGAGATGGCATGGAAGCAAGAGAGCAGCCCTTTAGGGACGTGTAAGGGAGTCGAGGGGCGGAACGGTGGCGAGAGAAAAAGTGGGAGGGGTCCGTCCCAGGCTTGAGGTTCGGAATCACAACCCTGCCTGTGTAATTGACCCGGACACACACAACATCTGAAGTTAATCCAATCAGCGGAGGGAAAGCACGACACTCCCATCCGCGCAAGACACACAAACATAAGGTCAAGAGCAGCTTGTATTAGCGCAATGATGTCAGGGACAAGTGGTGTGGATAATTGACTTTCAGCACGCTTAAAAGGCACACACAGAGAGATGGAGATATGAAGGCAAAGCAGCAGGTCCACTCTGCCAGATGACAAATGAAGACTAAGTGACTCAGCAGCAGGCTGACATTGACACTCGACTTGCACGGTGTTAGCATTCATTTGGTCGATATGTCACCTGACAATGGAGGCAAGCTTACTGCATCACAATGTGTGATGCAAATATCAAGATTATTCAGGATTTGTATGAACTTTATTTGTGCAGGGGCTGTTGTTTAGCTACAATTGAAACTCAGAACAAGCAGTGAGAAAGTCATCCGTAGTTGGTGTTTTGCATTGTTAGTAAATCAGGATACATTAATTGATGATTTTGGCCTTTAGAAAAATGTGTAAAAGTGATGTCCTTTTTAAATCACACTATTAAAAAAAAATCGGTATCAGTTCAAAATTAGACCAAACTGTAGTTTGATAAATTTGTTGTTAATTGTAATGCCCACTTCAACCTGAATACAACTCACTCAGAGAAAAAGAAATTTTCACACTGGAAAAAAAATGCCTTTTAAAGGAATGTTTTTGTGTGAAACCGCTTTAAAAAAAAATGCCTTCATTCGAGTAAAGCAGTATAACGTCATCTTTTTCTCAACATTATCCTCAACTGTTTCGCGTGGGGAACCCCCTTTCTCAATTGTCTGTGACAAGTTTCAGTTGCTTCAATTGCTCGGGCATGTCAAAATTCGGTGACGTCAAGGAGCCCAAATTACCGTGATGTTTGAAATGCTGATCACATTGCTATTATTTCAGAAATGTGTGTTGAAGTGGCATCCCGTGGCATCAATGAGTACCCTAAAAAGTTGATGACCTTTGGTATGCACTTACCTGCAACAATATCGTGATCTCAATATCATACCAAATTTCCAACGGTTCAAAATACACTTTGCTGACTAATAAAAATAAAAAGGAATACCTCCGACAGAAAAATTTATGTTTTACAAGTATATCAATAATATTTTTCCAAGCGTATATTTAACATACAGTAGTGCAAACATGCCTCCGTCTAAAAACCAAAAGTAGGTGAACCGCAGGCATCAGTACTTGTTTGTATCCCAACAGCGAGGGAGGGACAACCATGGCAAAGCTTCCTGAGAGTCTTTCCGTTTCACTCACGGTAAAAGAGGAGGACACGCTAATAAAGAAGCCGTAGCAGAGTTGGCTAACATCTGGGGATTGAAAGCAAATGTGCTTTTGAGAGCCGAGTACACTGTTGGCTTTTCATAGGGCCGTTGTGATTGAAAGCAAACTTTCTAAAAGGACTATTTACTCTCTACATTTCCCCTTGTGTACAACAGACAGGAGGAGCGTAGCAAAACAGAGGCCTGCTCAAATGTTGCATGAAGACCGTGGTGAATTCATATTGATGGGAAAATGCGGCCTCGCAAGCCTGGCAGCGATGATTTTTTTTTTTCTCCATAAACCACCGGGAACAAGAAGTCAGTCAGCTGACAGGTGCTAACGGTGCCAAATTGCGGCGTGGAAAACAGTTGGGGCGTGGAGAACGCAGCGAGAGAGCGAAAGCAAATGGCAAGCGCCGTTTGCGTTTTTCTGACGACTTCTTACGCTGCGTTGTGTAGCTTGTGAGGATTTTACGGTGGAGCCTGTGTCAACACCCGAATGCATGTCAAATATGATGAGTCGTGATGCCTGTAAAACAAATCTGAGCGCTGCTTCTCAGCGTCTATCTCCGACCAGAAGCCCTCTTCCCCCCTGGAGCTACGTCTGCGTCCCGCTGCCAACTTTCTATGCTTGTCGCGCCACAAGACCCCCCCCCCTCTGGAAGGCATTGATTTTCAGGGAAAAAGATACTTGTGATTATTATTATTTTTTTATGTCTCTTGAAGAATGGGATCAAATATTTTTTGTGAGCGTGGTGTGCAGCCACATGACAAATATGAGCTCATCGGGGAAGAAATAAAGATGAAGAATCTTTTTCACTCATGTGCACTCCATTTGGCGAGTTATGCAGTTCTATTTCTTAGCATTAGCTACTGCTAGCATGTGACTGTGTTAGTGTGCAAAGATGTCCTCACACTTGCCAGGTTTGGTAAAAGTGAACCACACTGCGATAGCTGCGCTGCTTTTGGTCAAGTGTGAACGCTTGCGTCTGGTACGCGCCGAACAAACGTCTTGGAGCAGTTGCTGTTTGCTTGTTAGTGAACTTCAGTGCAGTTGGGTTTGAGTGTGAAAGCCGCGTGTTGAAATGACAGCAAAAAGCATCGTGGAATGACAAATGTATTTGTCTCTTTGCAGCTTGTCTCCATCTGAGCGTGGGTATATGTTGGCTTTTTAAAATACATTTTGGAATCTCAGACAGCAGAAGTAGAACCGCAGAAAAATATTGAACATGTCATATGTCGTCAAGTAGTGGCTGACTGTTCACGCTGGAATTCACTGCAAAAAATATATATATGAAGGCCTTCCACAAATGTCCTTTCGCCTGTCCAGAAAATAATTAAATAAAAGAGTTGAAACTATAATAATCAGAGTCCACGGACGCTTGCAATCACACACATAAGCTAACTGGTTAACCCATTTGAATTGCTCCTGTCTGTGTTGCGAACCAAAACAGCAGCTCCAAATAATGTAAACAGTTCCTCAGATGAAATATTTGGAGACTTTCTGCTAGTTGTAAAGGTGTTCATCTGCAGCTCTAAACATAATCTTTTGTGATGTGGAGACATCTTTTTATCGTTTGCACTGCACTGAAAATGACATCACGCGTCCCTATGGACAAATTGTGTCACATGACCAAATCCAGAAAATAGGTGAGCCATGATCGGTCATTACCTGAGTCCTTAGTCACCGTGATGCTAATTTTCACTCGACAATAAATGGGTGTACCACGCAAAATAGCCGCCACCGAGATGGATAAAAAAAAAAAAAACGTTAGGATCTTCCCGTTTAATTCATAGTACACAAACACAATATTAATCAGCATACCGTGACTACAGGGTGGCACATAGAAATGATAGTAAGGAACATCTTTGACTGGACTTCCCCTTAAAGTTAACGTGGTCCAATCGGGTTGTGACTCTGCTCTAAGTGTCACGGACAAGCTTTGATCTGATGATTGCTTTGGTCCGTACTCAAGTAGCAGACTACAAGTGTGATCACAGCCACAGAGTCGAAGAGGCCAAAGCACATGTGCAGAATTGTGCAAGCGAAGGCTGCGGGCAGCGCAAAGCTCCGGGGAACCACTTGAGATTGCAGGCAGAGGGACTGATAAGCCAACGGGCCATTCATCAGACCAAATGAAGGCAGTAAAGTCGACTGGAAGGAACCCAGGCATCGCCCCGGGATGGCAGCCGGCCTCTCCGTGGAGACCTGTGACTAACGCGTGCGAACAGGCACAAGCACGCACGCAAATAACCAAAGAATGGGAAAAGATGCACAAATGAATGGACAGAGAGGAGCTCAGGAGAGTAGGTGGCTACAAGTGTAATGGACTTCCAGAGGCATTGGTCCCATTGCCTCGGGAGCTACACCTGGCGATTGAGGCTCCTGTCGGAGGGGGGTTGGGTGGGCTACATGCGGCCCATCCTGCTCAGAAAGCATCCATCAGGCGGATATTGCCGCCATCCAGAGGTGATACATTAGCGGGGGTGCCAAGGGGACAATATGTGCCCGTGATGGATTCCGCCAGAGCGCCCCGCTGTTGTCACACGGCGCCCATGTTACTCAAATCTGCGCGTTGTGTCTCCTTTTGAATTTATTCCGTAGCAATGTGCTGTGTATTCTCCTCTTAATCACACCACCCAGTGGACGGAGACATATTTCTAACGGAGAGAGCGCTACCACGTTGCACGCTTATGAAAGCCATACATTACTTAAGCACTTAGGCCAGCCAAAGAGGAGAGATGAAACTACTTTCAAGTGTTGCCCGCATGTTTATAAGACCATATTAGTGTCTCACTAGTGCTTTGCAGAGCTTGTACCATCAATTTGCCCAAAGACTCCATCTTAGCTTATATAAATCCCACCTCAGGGCTAATATGAATCAGATTTATTTGCTCCACTCATGTTTATTATTGTGGTTTATAGTTTATATTTGGTGTTAAACGCCATCAGTAGGTCTATACGGCATGTCTGTCTCATCCTTCGAAAGGATGAAAGTGGTTTACGGCGCCGTGAGTGCCAATAAACAGCCAGCGACCATCTTGTAGATGCACATATTTAATGCTTCATGCGCGATGAACTTGGCCGTTTAGTGCAGGTTCAAGGCCACGCGGCGATTTGACGTAAGCAACAAAGACAAGAGGACACAGCAGAGGACTTTCAAGATAGACGCAGTAAAGCTCGCAACAACCTGAAAAGGACTTCTCGGACCGGCCGAGTTTAAGACGGATCATCAGTCCGTCATCTGCTCGGCCATCGCGACGCTTTCTTGGGCCCATTTAAAGAGGTGTGGCGTGCGTGCGAGTGATCTTTCTCGGGCAAGATGAAAAGTCGGCACGCTGCCAAGGACGGCGGCAAAGATTGATGACATCAAGCGGTACAGTGACACCCTGTTCAACATGATCTCTGACAGATCCAAAGGGAAGCAATCAAAGTCGGCCATGAGAACTCTTGATGTAGTGGGAACACATGTTTGACCTCCAGGTTCACTGGTAATTCTACTGCTCCGGTGAACATAGCAGGCCCTTCCTTCTATTGTGCCTTATAATAAAAATAACGTTCGTGAAATCCCCTTTGGCTGGTGTGCCCGTAATGCTAAATTCTAATGAGCTTCATCTTTTTTAGCGCTTGATAAATCACTCGAGGATAGTTTGACCATTAACCAGCAATATTCATTTATTACGCTCGTATCACAGCAGTTACAATTGCTGTTGTTATGAAAATTACTTTTAATTTCAGTTGAAGTACAATCTCCCCTTTAGACTCGACAATTTGTTTTATTTTTAATTGCTGAATCGTTGGGAGTCATGTTCTAAACACATTTCAGAAGTGCATTTGGAGCAATTGATATGAACTTCACACTCTTATGCAGCAAAAGAGAAAGACAATTTTTTTTTTATTATTATTTAAAGGGATGCTTTCTGTGCCTCCTCCTTTCTTTGCCTTTACTTAATCATTTATTATCTTCAAAACCTACAACACGGATTCAATGAAACTGCCGCCTGGACATTTGGCTATTTTTCCTTGATAGACTATATAGATTCATTGATAATTTTAAAATATTTTCAAATACCTTGCAGATTCTATCTCTGAATGTCCTGAACTCTTTATTCAAAGCCAATGTTGTGGTTTGCAGAATAATGCTACCTCTGAAAATCTCATATTCAGGGGCGGAGCTACGTGTTCACGAGAACTGTCCTGCCGCACGTCAAGGGAGATTTTGATGTCTGTGACTTTCCTCCCAAGTGGGTAGCATTCTTAGAGCCTTAGAGACTGATACACCCGCGCTGCAAGAAGGAGAGGTACCGCCGCTCGTTCCTGCCGACTGCTGTCAGGCTATCGAATAGACAGACCTGAAAACCTGGACTCACCCATTTTGTAATATGCTTATATTTATATTTTATAATTGATATTTATTTATATACTTTTTGATCTTCTACTTCTCCCTAAAATAATTGTGCTGCTGTAAATTGGGAATTTCTCCATTGTGAGACAAAGAAAGGTTTTCTTATTTTAGATACTCTGCCACACTAAATTTATATGAGAGCATGAGCATCTTTAGAGAAACAAAAAAAAAAACATCCAAAAAATGTGTATGCACACTCGAAACTAATCTGTTTTACAGTCAATGTTCACCAAAATCATTTACTTTCACACCATAGCAAACAAACAACATCGTCGAGAAGTCATTGTTTATCATACCACAGTCATGAAATAAAATGCACACATATAGCAATCTTGCCCAGCAAACCTGAGTGTTGAGGGTTTGATAAACAATACGTGTGTGTGTTTGTGTGTGTGTGTATACACATGCACGCGCCACCCCTCAATGAGACATTGTGTCACCCTGGCCACGCCCCTGAAACATTTCTCAGAACGCCCCTGCTCAAATCCCCATCGCCGACCTCATTCCTGAATTACCCAAGACACAATGAATCAACGATCAGGAACCATAATTGGTGACGATATTATGCCCATGCAGTGTTTACAGCCTTTCACACTGACTCAAAATTGTAAAACTGTAAAATTGCCCAAAAAGTCTAGCCTAACAATGTACCTTTTCCCCAAACTGCCTTGATTAAGAGATTCAAGACAATCAAGTTGCGGACTATTAAACCCGACTCGAGTGCTAATTCACCACCGCAACTTAGAGTTTTAGTGCAAGACACTCAACACGCTTCCTGAACTCATTCACTCCCAAAGACGTATTTCGATGTCTTTTCAGACGCCACACATTTAATCCCAGTTCCTCATTTTATATTGACTGTACTTGAAAAGGGTCTGAAAATGGCCAGTCAATGTAAAATGAGGAGCTGGGATTAAATGTGTGGCGTCTGAAAAGACATCGAAATACGTCTTTGGGAGTGAATGCGTTAAAAGCCTCACCCATCGCCTTCGATCGAATGCACGCAGCATGTCGGCATCCATTTTATGATTTGAACCAATGTTTGGCCCGAAGGACCATTGAAAACGATGGCATCCGTCACAATCTCGTAGACCTAGATTTCACAACGTTCACGCCGCAGCTGCAAAGGAAATGAGCGAGCGTGTGGATTTCCTCGTGTTTTCCACGGCAGCGCCTGTCTCTGCCGCGAACGACTCTTTTGATAGATGCTTCGCCGGGAGACAGACAGCCGTGTGCCAAGACGATGGCATCAAAAAGCAGATGATTGACAGCGACTGACAGCCATCTTCCTCCTAAACACACTGCAGGTCCCTGTGCTTGCTCTCTCTTTCTCTCTCTCTCTCTGTCATTCGAGGAGACTAAACTAAAGAGAGAGATGTCATAAAACAGTTGCTGTCATTGTGTTTTGTTTTGGTCAGGGCACCTTTGTAAAGTTTGGAAAGACATTCAGAAGGGTTTTTTGTTCAGTACAGGGATGGGCATTTGATGAAATGGCCTCAATCGCTCAGCAGGAAAAGACATCGTAAATTCATTTGTTGTTTTTGCCGTCGATCGATATGTGATGGCGGAAAGTGGTGTGTGTTATATTTGAACAGTCCCCTTTAACAACAAACTATTAAGTGCCTTGTTAAAGCAAATAAAAGCAGCACTAAAAGCCCAACCCTTTCAACATTCAAAATGTGCAAGCTCACTCTTAACCATGCAATAAAAATGCCAGCCTACTGATTCATTTGGAGAAATTTGACATTGTTAACAGCCTCAAATTTGTTGGACTCAATAATTTCCTAATCATTGTAAATTCCAGATTGAAGCACCCACAGCAATGGGATCTAATTGGGAAAGGGAAGATGTATTGATGTCTTAGTTTTACCAGTCAGAGTTTTTGCCTTTCTCATCTCTTTCCACCGGTCTTGTCCACTTCAAACATGGGGTTTTGATACTTGACTTTTTGGGTGGCTCATTGAAGTTCTTTTTTTTTTAAATGGCAGCCCCATCCATCCATCCCTCCCGGAAGGTCAACTCCACCTTCGACTGGTTGTCAATCAATCCCATGGTGACTGTCAGAGAGCGCAATGAGTGGGAATTGATGCCACACCCGCTGGACCTTCATCAGCTGTGTCAACCACGAGACGACCCATGACTCTCTGACAACCCGAAATTAATTTTTCCCCCTCACTGTGATGTCATGGCATGCCTTACTTACAACATGCCTCTAAACAAAATCAAAGTAGGAGTGAAGAACTCGCCAAAACTCCGTTCAGTTTGTCCTCTTTAACCCTTTCATGCACCCCTGTAACCTGATAGATAACCTGATACGCTGTCCACTGTAGTAACCGCTGTCCCTGAAAGGGTTAAACCAACAACCGTGTGCTGTTATTAAAAGAAAATATATTTTTGTCTCATAAATAGATGAACACACCATTTTTATACAGTTCCGTACAATTCCCCAAATGGCCGGTTCTCGAATAGATCCGCTCAATGTACCATTCATATTCCAACATTTATGTCAGCATTGTCCTGACCGCAAATCATTCATGGAAACATTCCATATGAGTAAGTTTATGATGTACAAATACTGTATGTACATCTGTGTCAGAATTTCCATCCAAGGCAGCTGTTGTTTCTTTTTGAGACGTTTGATGGGCGCAGTTGTGCTTCATAGCTGCCGAATGCGTGCTTTAATATGGCCAGAGATTATTTTTATTACTTTTTTTTTTTTAACAATCTGGTAAAATAAACCATTATATATACTCGTGGCAGCCCGGTGGTCCAGT
>CAAKHF010025510.1:46536-56650 GCA_901007745.1 Hippocampus kuda | reverse complement strand
ATTTTTTTTTTTTTTGCATTATTTAAAAAAAAAAAAAAAAAAAAAAGAAAAACACTAAGCAGAGGTGGGCGATATGTAAAAAAAAAAAAAAGTAAATCCAGATACAAGTACCGTAATTTTATCTCCCAATATTATACATCCCGATATCAAATATAAAAAGACAAAAATCCAGTGGCTGAATAAATACCACTGAAAATATCTGGTCATAGAGCCCCTTCATAAAATCTGCTTCAAGTCACATTCATGTATGCAATTATGCAGTATCTTTTTGTCTTGCTCCTTGAGGTTTTTTTCGTTTCCACCTGTTCTCGTCACGCCGGTCCCTTGTGTCTTCTCCAGGTGTTCATCATTGGCTCTCAAATATTTATTTCGTATAGATTTACTTCCCAGGGTTGGTTCATTACTTCTGTTTCTGGTTCATCACTTCTGTTTCTGTCATCGTCCATCACATTTCCGCGAGTCATGTCTTGTTTTCATTTTGTCGTGAGTTTCTTCCCGGTGTTGGTTTGTTACTTTGGATGTCGTTTTTGTTGGAGTTTCTTCATCTTCTATTTTCATTCCTCCATGCCCCTTGTTCTTTTTTTTTTTTTTTTTTTTATTTTTTTTTTTTTTTTTTCTTTTTGTTTTTTTTTTTTTTTTTTTTTTTTTTTTTATGAGTATGTTGGTAAGAGATGTGTATATACCAAACCAAGAAGAATATAGTCGTGTGGGTTGATAATGTTTCCAAGTAGATGGATGCCATTTTGGCTCTGTGTGCTGTGCTGTAAATGCAGTGATTTAAAAAAAAAAAAAAAAGGATATCTTAATGGATACAAGCATTTACTTGACAGGGTTTAAAGAAATTATCTTTATGCTATTGCTGGTGCAAGCATCACTTCATGTCTTTTTATATTTAAAAAAAAAATTATAGACATTGTGCAGAAACTAAACAAAAA
Organism: Hippocampus kuda; assembly: GCA_901007745.1. Lineage (NCBI taxonomy): Eukaryota > Metazoa > Chordata > Actinopteri > Syngnathiformes > Syngnathidae > Hippocampus > Hippocampus kuda. The sequence continues at coordinate 55,715 of CAAKHF010025510.1, read as the reverse complement.
AAATCGACATAATGTATGATCGACCTTTTTATCGAATCAACGATAACCCACAACTCTACCTTCAAGTGCGATGTTTCTTTATTCCTTTTTTTTTTTCGATTATACCATAACAAATCTCGCATGCTGGCTGGTTGCGCTGTATTACGATGGATTAGTGGGTCCGAGGTGTGAACAAGCAGGGAGATTCACTGCCGCAGGGAAGAAATAAAGATGCAGCTGAGTTTGAGACCAAAGTGACAGACGTCTCCGCTTTCTTCTTCTGCATACATGAACTACTCCTCCGGCCATATCTTCTGGAGGTTAGATTTATGTGCAAAATCTTCTTTTATTCAAGGTTGACATATTAAGCAGATTCTCTGTTTACACCCTTGTTCTAAAAAAATGTTCATGTTGGTACAAAGAGAGAGAGAACGAGAGAACGAGAGAGAGAGAGAGAGAAAAAAGCTCTTTTCTTGTTGAGAGCTTTAAATGGATGACAGAAAAAAAAGAAAGTCCAGCTGGCAGCTTGGCAGCAGATGATATCCTCCACTTTGTTGGCTTTGGACAAGTTTTGAGAACTGTGTTGCAATCTGTGCTTTCCCTGGCGGTGGACGGGATTGAGGCACGCTACTGTTCAAGTACCTCCCAGACCCTCCACTTGTGCTCGGTCACTTCAGTTTATCACCGCGATGCTTTTTAGGGCTTTACAGTGAAATCTCCTGACTGACCCCTACTGCACTGGTGCTCAATGAGTGGGCTATAAAGTTAATGGGTCAGATCCAATCTATCCTTATAACACACCTCTATCCGAACTGATACACACACACACACATGCACGGCGACACACTCTTGCAACCGTAAAAGTGGAGCATCGAGATAAGATTCCGTTTTTACACAAGTCCTGATCCAAGGGGTTGTAAAACTGATGAGAGCAGCACGTCGGCACAAATAAGAGCTTTGCATGCACTGATATATTCATCGGCTGCATGTCATTTTTGTAGTTATGTTACATAGATTTTTTTGTTGTTGTCTTGTGTGTGGAGCTGACATTTTGTGTCAGCATTTTTTTGTGTTTTTCTATCTCTACTGGGTTTCGCAACGTTTTGGAGGTGAATAGGGAGATGCCACGCATCATTTGGATTTATGACTTGGGCGTGGATTTGTTCATTTCTCTTTTTGGGTGCAGCTTCCTGTTTTCAGTGAAAGGGAAAACTTCTGTGGTTTTTAGAGGTTGTTGCCTTCTACTCGTTCACATTCGACAGTGATCAATTGATGGACAGATAACTGTTCATCACGCTCAGATCAATATTGTGTCTTCACATCATCTCTCCACAGTGTTGAAAGTCAGTAAAAGGGCGGTAGTCAAATCATCATTCATGCGACCACCAAATGTTGATTTTTTTTGTCCCTCGAGTTGTCGTGAGTAATCACAGTTGATTCTGTGTCAAATTGTCATTCTGGCTTCCGCCGCTGAGGACTATTTGCTCCCCAGTGAGAACTGCCAGCTCTCCTTTCCAGCAAGTTCATGGCCATAATTACTGTCGATCGCTTACTGGAAACCCACGAGTCACATGGTGCGCTCTGCAGATAAAGTTTCCCACCTCACGATGAAGCATATCCCTTTAAAAGCATTTAAACTTTTTTAAACACACATTTTAAAGTATTCTTTACAAATGCATATTTGTCACTTACGGGTGGAGTGGAACTGCCAATGTGGAGTAAACAGCTATGTCGTTCAAACGTACCTCAAAGTTGTTTGAATGTCTCGTAGGCTAAATGCTGAAAATCAAAGCATTTTTTTTTTCCTGTAATGCCACGGGGTACTGACTTGCCCGTGCGCAGTTGTGCACGACAGATAATTGTGCGTGCGCATTCAATACCTGTGGCATAATGGGGGAAAATATCAGACTTTGTGGTACGTTTAAAGGAGAGGACCCAATTAAAACCTTTTACTTCATGTTGACAGGTCCACATTTTTGCAGACACGCCGAGGCCAGTTGCACTTAAACATTGAATACTGCAATCACCAGAATGTTCAACGAAACTATATGATTTCATTCAATGAAAATCTACAAACTTCATGCTAACTCCATCGCCTGAAAATTAGCTTGGATGTTGTGGTAAGCTCCCCTGGCTGCCCATCTTTAAAACTCATTTGAAACTAATTTTTAGTCTGTGACTTTTGAAATACAGTTGAGTTGAGGAAATAAACCTTCAAATACCTCCAGCTTTAACATACAAGATGCAGCAACGTATACAAAAACACATCAATGCTCACTATCTTGTAGTCTCTCTGCTCTGTGGTAACAATGACTGTTACTAGAGTTCAGTTTTGGACATGGTCTTCCCTTTTCTTCTTGCTCTTAATTCCGGTGCAATTTCTTCATTGGACCTGACTGATGCTCGACATGTTGCGAGGCATTTTCACTAGACGCCATGCACGACGCCATCTACATTTGAATTGTGCTTTAGTGCAATGTCACGGGCTCTCGACTAGTGGTTACGCCGTACTTGTCCGCCATGACCAGAAAAGCACACTGTGGTGTTTCAGAAATTAGATAACGCAAGCAGTAACCATCCTCACAAGGGTGGTAATGAGACTTAATGGGAGTTAATGGGGTTACACTGATCAGGAGAGTAGGGAGACCTCGGGTTAATACAGCGACTAACAGGACAAAGACAGAGAGGAGACAAACACACACATGCATACACACACATACACGTACAGTAGTTGTAAGATAAAGGCCTATTACCCGAAATCATTACGTTTGATCGAAATCTTGTTTCGGTTTTAAAAATTGTACATGCAGACTTTTGCGGGGATCCTCTCTTTGATTTTTTTTTTTTTGTCCTTAAATGACCGTATTTTCCGCACTATAAGGCGCACGTTCAATGAATGACCTATTTTTAAAAAACTGCGTTCATATATAGGGCGCCCCGTGTTATAATAGAAGCTACAATAGTGGCTGCAGTTGCGTTATGCATCCACGAGATGGAGCTATGCTAAAGGGAATGTAATACATGACAATAAAGCTTTATTTAGACAGAGCCTTCACAACCACTACAGCTGTAACAAAGCGCTTTATTGAACATTTAAAATATCACATCCATGACATCAGAATATTGAGCCATATAAAAGGCACATCGCATTATAAGGCGCGCTGTTGGCTTTTGAGAAAATGGAATGCTTTGAGGTGTGCCTTATAGCGCGGAAAATACGGTACTGTTGTCCGTGTGAGACTGTATGCATATGTCCGTGTGCGCGCGCACGTGCGACTTTGTGTGTGTCTGTTGGAAAAGTGTGCACTTTTAAGTCTTGTGTGCTTATCGCGGCACTTAATGAGATCATTGGGAGTTTTACCTGTGAGTCAGCCTTTGATGAAATGTGGATTTTAAAAAGAAATGGTGGCTCATAGGGAGGCTGATAAGACCGGGGAAGGAAGAATAGATCGGGCCACGTACAACATCCATCACACGCATACATACAATACACGTGGTTGCGTGTGTGTGTGTGTGTGTGTGTGTGTGTGTGTGTGTTGAGGGGTGACATATAGAGGTGACCTGCTGAAAATGGAGGAAGTTTAGTGGGGGGAAGGCATCGCAGTAAAAAAGAGGGAGCAGCACCACAAATGACACGGAGCAGAAGGGTGCATTCATTGTTAATCGAGAGGAAAAGTCGGCTTAAGCTGACAAAGCTAGACAGGGAGTTCCTTGAACAGATACATCAACACATTCATGCCATGTTTGGTGTGCTGCATGTGAATGCATGAATTGGAGTGAAATGGAGTGGTTGGTTTCAGTGTTGTTGTTTTTTTTTTTTGGCAGCCATTTTAGATTTCGTTTTTGTCTTTTGGGTAAAAATGCTTGTTGGTTTTACTCACATTTTAGTCCTTCTTATTCGTGATAGTTTTCATCTGGTTTGAGTCCGTTTTAATTAACAATAAATAGGCAATATTTCCACCCACTAACAAAGACTTCTCTAATCCAGAACTGGGTCCAAATGAGACCAAGCCAATGCTGGGTTATTTATAACCAATGTTTTGGATTGAGGACTTGACCCAGCATGTGGGAATTTTGATCCAAAGAGGGGTAGATATTACTCATAGTGATGAGTTAAAGCTACAAAGAAAAAGGTCACCAGGTCGTCAGTCGAACCTGCACAGTAGGGTCCAAGACTACGACCACCATCTTCCCCCAAATATGAGCAATATGGGCCGAGTTCTCACACCTCCTGACGATTCCTTTGACAAAAAACATGTTGCTCGCAATAGAGGAAAAAAGGAATATGAACAACAATCGGCTGTTCCTTTGACAAGAATCCCCCCGTTTGCTTCCCTGCAGGATCCGACGCCGTTTTACTGACCACCGACTCGACAGGATTTGATTTCAGACCCGATGTGAACATAAAGCTGAACAGGAAGGATGTTTTCCCTTCTCTGCGAGGCTTCTCTCGCCGTCTCGCTCTTATCGCTATTTCTCTCTCCAGATTGGGCCGCTTTCATCCAATTCCCAGAACCGAGGAGATGCACAACACTGGGAGGGAGAAAGGCACAAAGGCAAGTTAGACAACTACACACACACACACACACACACACACACACACACACACACACACACACACACACACACACGCAGGTGCACACACAGTCGTGTATATACAGACACGGGCGGCCTTATTTCCAGATGCTGTCAGCGGGAGGGCACGAGCTGGAGGAAGCACAGGATGAATTCTCCTCTGCCTCATTCCATCAAAGTGCTGTGACACCCCTATTTACCACCCCCATCCATCTGCACATAATGTCTACCACCTCGGTCTACCTGTGTGTGTGTGTGTGTGTGTGTGTGTGTGTGTGTGTGTGTGTGTGTGTGTGTGCGTGTGTGTGTGTGTGTGTGTGTGTGTGTGTGCACCAAAGTGATGAGTGGCGTACAAGCTGGGCACTGAATGTTGTGCCCTTTCCTGCTCGAACACGAGGGGCTTCGGAAGAATGGCCGCGTTTGACTTGAAACACTTCGCCCGGTCCCATCAGACAAAGTGAGGAAGTTACTCGGCTCAAGTTTAAACTGCACGGTGTCCGACCTCAACTTCACTAAGAAAGCCCTCCGATTGATTCCCCATTCGGTCGCCGTTTCTCTTTTTCGCCTCTCATACTTCAGGACTTTGCGCTGGCTTTTCGTCTCATTGTACGAGGCGTTTTCATCAGTGCGGCGAGTCAGCGCCCCTGTCCAATTCCCCGACCTCATTTTGTCTCCGAGAGAAATAGTTTATTTCACACACACGTAGGCTCCCTTACACCGCTGTCCTTCGGCTCCCCAAAGGCTATGGTCATGCATTTTCTGCTTCAAATTATTCCTTTTTTTTTTCTTTTTGAGTTTGTTTGTTTGTTATCACTGGCCACCTCTGATCCATGACCAGAGAAATAGAGGGAGCGCGCCCTGAGTGGAATGAAATGGATATTAGCAGCATAGGCCTGCTTAGTGAAGCTCGGCAGCAGGACTTTTCAAAACACATTACTTGTGCTGCTTCTCCACTGTTGCAGATTTTATTTTTTATTTTTTTAAACCACAACTTAGTTGAATTGTTGAATTAACATGAACTATACCCATTGGGCACAAGCTTAATGAGATCCAGTACAAGATTCTGCCCTTAGAAAGACTTTTTTTTTTTTTAAATCAATCAATATCATTGCTGTCAGGCAGACTAATTTTATCTTTTAACACAAATCAATACGTCCAAGTCTGACCTCACAAATCACGACGTCTACAAATCGCGAACTACTCCAACGTGTTGAAAATAGCTCGTGAACATATCTATTCATGACTCCTGGACATTTCAATTGTCTGAGAAGTCTCTTCTAAACCTCCCCACTTCTTCCGTGGCAGCTTTGTGGCCTCACGACTGAATGCCAAGATGTTCTGGGTGTTTATCGAGTGAAAATAGTTTGGTTTTCTAATGACTACATCTCAAACACAATCCCTATCAAAGACCGAATCGCGCTAGATTGAATTTAGCCGAGAAGTACACCGTAAATGGAATCAGCAAGCTGTTAACGGGACATATTTTCATTCAAATCCACTGCCAACTCGATTATGTCTGATGCCATAAGGAGGAGGCTTGTTTAAAATGCTCAGCAGTGTGAAGAAAGGACAGGCTGCATTCACAACCACCTTGCATAACTACATTATGCACCACATTGTCCAACTTCAATTTAATATGCGTTGTAATATGACTACTGCGTATGTTTTCATCGCGGCAAGCAGGATGGAGACATCTGGTTTTGTTTGCGGTGTGCTCCCTGTCACCAAGGGAATGTTCCCGAGTCGAAATGAATCGGCAGAAACAGCAACAATATTAAAATGTCCAAATGGTGTGTGCCTTTCGGCTTCGCCGCAAGACAAACCATTGTGGCAGCAACAAAAATTCTCTGTTTTTTTTCCCCTAACATGCTTGAGGCTAATATTTATCTTCTAAAATTTAAAAAAAAAACACAAGCAAAGAATTTCCAAAGACCAAGAGGTACTTGTGCTCCCAGTAAATCTGTAAAAGTGAAGCTGCTTGCCGCAGGAAACACACACACACATACACACACACACACACACACACACACACACACACACTAATTTAGATGACCTAAAATGTCAAAATGTAATGCACTTAATTTATGCAATCATTGCTTCCATTTTTTTCCCCCAAATATAAACTTCATCTTGACCTGCAGCTTTACGAGGCATCTTCAGAAAATAACATTTCTCGATTGTATTTGAAACGTTAACAGCCATTTTAAGCCAAGAGGGGGCATTCTGTCTGCTGAGACAAAACACTCCTGCTGAGCATTTTGAACTAAAAAATGCTCTCTCTAGTGCTAAAGGGTTCCTGTGGACAATGTTTCAGGCTGACTATCCATTTTCCGATGCAATAATTAGCCTTCGTAGTGTCCAGATTTCTAAGCGGCTCCGCATAGAACATTTAGTTTGCCATCCATTAAACAGCATTAAATTGCCTTGAAGTGCTTTTTACTTTTGCCACTTGGATATAACAACTCACATTTCAAAAATATGCAACATGCATAATGAAAAAAAGACAAGTCTTGGGCACGGAAAGCTGCGGAATCAAATGTGAGATGAGACTTCGATATGAATGCACGTGACCGGAGAGAAAAATAAGCGGATTGAAAATGGATGGAATTGTTTTCTTGTGCGATGTAAAAGAAATGACAGGATGAAAGAATGATGACTTTTGCGTGGTCAGCCCTGACCGCAACGCTGAGCTATTACACGGCTTCGCTAAATAGCCTTTAAGAGCCCCTTTCACATTGAGCACAGCCTATTTTTTAATTGGATGGGAAGTGGTTAATTACCGTAAATTAAAAGCGGAAACAAAACAAACACAATTTGCATGGATAAATGGACACCCTTGGCAATGCCTTCATTTAGTAGGAGATTGAAATGTTATAAATAGGACCCCATCTTCAAATTAAACTCGGACAGACTATTGAAGATGTCGAGGCCAGTTTGCCGAGGACGTTCACTTCATGCGATATATATACTTTATAACATTCTTCACGGAAGTATTACGTTAGTTAACCACCATATATGACATTTTTGTTAATCAATTTTCTTTATAACTGTCATCATAAATCTGAAAGTTATACATGAGGGCAATCAACCAGCTCTGGCTCCATCATGTCGAGCAGGGGGTGCGATCGAATGGTCGCCCGCGGACTGGTCCCAAGTCGATCACTAAGGGTGTAGGGGGAAATTAAAAGAAAAAAAAACACAAGATCGGTGTGCCTGCGTGCATGTTGTTCATATTAAATATTTGTGTGTTAGTGCATGTTGCACCCAAAGCATCCTATCAGTTTCACTTTCACAAAAAAATCTTTGAAAATACAGAAATTAAATCAAGTTCATCAGGTACACATTTTGTCTGTATATTGAAAAAATATGGACGAATGGCAAAAGTGTGACATCACGACCCAGTCCCCCCTACCACGAAATAGACTTTCAAGAAACCACAGTGCTCGAGGAGAAACAACCAATCAGAGACAAAAGCCATGACCAACGAGGTGTCACCGGCAAATCCTCGTAACCTTGTGCTGACCAGTTAGCTTCGACTTGAGGAGTTTTAAGCTCGTATCTCACTGAGCGGCAAAGGTTTGCGACTGTTTTTTTAGATCGCACCGAATGTCGATATTTCACCAGAGTTCGTTCAGGGTAGCAAATGGCCACAAAGACATTCGCTAACCGTTTTTCTTGCCGCAAGAAAAACTCCTCAAACAAAACACATGTAAAAGTGTGACCGCTTAAGATTTTTCGGAAATCTCACATGATGTCACACCATGATGATGATTCAACCGCAAAGATTTTGCGCGACATCATTTTTCCGCAAAACGGCCAAGCAAATATTGAGGTTTGTACCCTGTGCCTCCTTGCTTTAAATATGGATGTGCGGGTTTGTGTTTGAGGAGAAAAAGCATGTGAGGATAATTTAATTATGGCGCAGATAAAGAAGGTGGCTGGGGTTAATATCCTGCATGCACTGTGCTCTTCCCCCGGACTCACTAATTGCTTTAAACACATTAGGAACTTTATTGACTGCAATGGCCTTTTAAGGCATTATGTTTCTGCTTTTCTCTCTCTCTCTCACACTATCTATCCTTCTCTCCAAATATAATCTCTGCTATCCCTCTTTTAGTAGTCTGTCCATCCTTTCCCGGATGTGTTTAATTGAAGGCTCTATAAATATGATGGGGATTGTATATTAAGGCACTTCATCTGTGGATGCAATGTGATGAAGTTTGATTGGCAGGTGATTAACTCCTCTTAACCCACAAGACTCCTTCTACTCTTTCGCGCTAATGACGGCGTTAAAGTTCCTCTTGATGTGTTCTGGAGAAAGAGCTTCCGACATTTCGTTCAAGGGAGGGGTGTAAAAAAAAAATAGTACAGCCTTCTTATTTTTGTGGATGCGAACAGGATTCTACTCAGATCAATCCTCACACAAAACTGCATTTTCACTCAGATGGACCCCTTAATGAGGATGAAGGTGAATGGAAGGAGTTATTAAAAAGTCTTCACCTTCCTCCCGGGACTGCTAAAGACGAATTATATGCAACTAAGTGCACTTATAGTCACTGTTAGGAGTTATTTCACATTTCTGTCTTCATAAATCCACATTCTCTGCAGTGATGGCAGAAACAGAA
>CAAKHF010025510.1:30426-46516 GCA_901007745.1 Hippocampus kuda | reverse complement strand
CCCCCACTCTATAAAGGATTTGCTGTGGGAGATTTTCATTAAAGGCTTTGGGCGGACGGAAAAATGAAAATTAGATTGTGAGGCATCAAGGATTGGATGGGGAGGAAGACATGGTCGATGTATAGTGACAAACAAGACAATGAGAAGATATGTGCGCAGATGTAGGAATCAAATATATCCAGCGATCCATATACTGTATTCCTCGCATGGCATGTTTTTTTTTCCTTTCTAACTACAGCTTGTGTACACAAGCCCAGCGCACATGACACACAAACATTCATCACAATTGCCTTAATTAAACTGTACGGGGAAAGAACGTCACGCTTAAAAATGTCTTCTTCCATCTGTCCAGTCTAATCACTATGCACTATGCAAGTAATGGAGGGCGGCTGGGGCCTAACAATGTATTACAATAACGCCATGCTAATGAGAAATCAAGAGGCTTGACTTTTAACATGGAGACCATCATGTCCGCTCAATGGATGACACCGAGATGTCATTAGCGATGCTGGAGGGACTCATGGTTCAAATCGCCTCCCTCCTTAGTGTATTTGTAACCAGCCCCATCTAGCGGCAAATGCAAGAACTGCGATAAAACCATGAATCTGAAGAACACAATAAGGACAAAAGTACAGGGACACTAAGGAAGGTCTCACTTCTGGGAATACTTACTACAAAGATTTTGGATTGTTTCTGTGCGATTTTTTCCCCCCATTCCGCCAGATCTATCTGAAGGGGTTGAGTTCAGGGCTCCAGAGTGCTTCCCCGCCAAACTTGCCTTTGTGAACGATGTGTGCGCCGGAGCAGAGAAAAGAGCCTTCCCAAACTGTTTCCACTAAGTTGGCATTCAGTTGTGCATCCATCCATTTTCGATTCAGCTTTTCCTCACTACAGCTGTGTGTGTGTGTGTGTGTGTGTGGGGGGGGGGGGGGGGGGGGGGGGGGGCTGACGTTGAGGTACATCCTGGACTGGATGTCAGCCTATTGGCAAGGCACATTTTGTCAAACAATTATTCACACTCATAAGGACGATGTGGAGTCTTCAATTAAACTAAGGTGCATGTTTTTGGAATGTGAGAGGAAGCCAAAGTACACGGAGAGCATATAAATATCACATAGGAAAGCCAGTACCAGGATTTGAACCCCCAACCTCAGAACTATGAGGTGGATCCAGATAAATAGACTTTAAATCGACTTGAATGTAACTTGATCCGGATGATTTTATTTTGTGCAACCACATGACAAAATACAATCGAATAAATTCAACAGACCATTTCTTTCGTTAATTGTCCTCTATTTTTTAAATAGAAACAAAGATCACAAATAAATACGATTGGTGTAAAAATCCGCTTCGGCTAAACAGGCTAAATACATCTTTTTGTATTGAGTAGTGTGGCCCAAATTACATTGAAGCTATGTTCAATGTATAGATTTTTGTCCCCCGTTAAAGTAATGCATTTTCATTTTTAAACGGATATGCTGACAGACACATTTTCTTCTAGATAGTCAAAACTTAAATATTTATATAAGGTCATATATATTTGCCTTCCAATACGCAAATGGTAATATACGTACGGTCAAACAAGAGAGAGATGCCAATTTGTGTGACTCATGTGAAATGCGTTGTCTCCATCTCGACAGCATGACAAGCTGCTTGACACAAAAAAAGGTTACATTTGATTTGCGCAGCACCTTGCTGTGATGACTTCATTAGGAATTCAATGTCTCTAAGGTCTCGGTGGGCAAGCAAGAATGCATGAATATGCTAAGAACTTTCATTTGGCAGTCGAACAGCTGGAAACAAGAATTCTCTGATGTTGGAATGTACGGTTCCCCCGAAGGCAACACCTTTTCATGCTATTATAGCCTTTTCGACACAAATTCCTGTTCATAACCCTTCTAGACCTCATTTCTGAGCACAGCTGAGGCATGTCCGGTTTCATGAACTCATTGTGGCCTTTTTGCTCTTTTGCAGGTGATATGGTTCGTCCAACTGTGATCTTGAATTCTCACCAGAGAGGTTCGCAGATGAGTGTGAAGCAGTTGCGGTGAGAACCATCAGCTTCAAGTCTGAGATAATGTTCTCAGTTGGAAAAGGATGCATGGATGAAAGGTTAAATTTTGCAACAGACACAGCTGACAATATCCAAAAATCGAACTTGGGCAAAATGCAATTTTTTGCACCTTGTGTGTCCATGTGGCTCACCTAGTTTCCCGGAACTCCTGGAACTAAACCTGTCATCGATGGCAACTTTTAAAAAAGTTCGCTTGATGAAATGTCTGCAAATTGGCATGCAGAAAAGTGTTTTTTGTTTGTTTGTTTGTTTGTTTGTTTTTGCCATTTTTGCATCTGGCCAGAGCCCCTGGTGTGGAGTTAGTTTCCCAAGGCTCAAGGAGGTGTTTTCTTTCAATTTTTTTTTTGAAAGCAACTTGAAAAAAAATTGGAAATGTACAATATAATTTGATTTCTGTGTCCGCCAGGAGTGTCTAGTGTGCTTTAAAGTCTTTTTTTTTTAACTACTTGATTGAAAAAAAAATTCTTAATTTTTGAACCAAAACTGTTCCTTTTCCATATCTGGGATTTGGCAACAACAACAAAAACAACAACAAACCCCTACCATAGATATGAGCGCTTGATGCCCTTTGGTAAACCTGTTATAAATAACTAATGCAGACCATGAATTGGGACACAACAGATGATAGTGACCACTCAAAATCGTAGAGCCTTATATGGGCAAACGTCTTGGAGTGATGATGTCATGTAGTGTCATGCCTCCTCAATCAATAGAGGGACAGGCAGAGGGCGTGTTCTCTTGGGTAATGCAAGACACACTCAAGGCAAATGCGTGCAACTTGACAAACAGGCACGTGAAGTTATACGCGATAACAAGTTGGGTGTTTCAACCAGATAAACTGCCCAGGGCGGAATTTGCTCACCAGCAGAATTTCAGGAGGACTGACATCAGACTGGAAGGCTGTCCCCGCTTGAAACATGAGGCATTAGCAGCTGGTTTGGAGTATTTGTATTAGAAACAGCTGCAAGGGTGTGCAAGAGCAAGCAACTTTTTTTTCTAAGCAGGAAGCGCGTTAGTGAACTGACTGAACAGTTCCTGCTACTGCAAGATGGGGAAGTCAGGTAAGTACCAAGCCTCGCCAAATTGTGCAAGATGTAAATCAAAATAGTCGTTTCCTTTTGGAGTCGAGCAGCTTTTTATTGTGTTCCATGCTGGCTGTGACATTTGTGTGGCTGTGCATTACTGTCTGAATGTGCCCATTGTGTTGGGAGTAGTGGAGAAAAGAGCGGGTGAGTGATGGCACCACACTTGGGCGACAATCACTGGTATTCTCTTGTCTGGCCTCTTTAACGACACACTCAAGCTCCAGTATGGATTCTGCAATAACATTTATTGAACTCGGGTCTTCAATAGTCGTGTCTCCTTTTTGGAAGCTGATGTCTGACATTCTCCGCTGTCTCTCCTTGATGTGTCTCTCAGCCTCAAAGCAATTTGCAGAGGAGGTGCTGCAGTGCCATAACGAGTACAGGAAGAAGCATCAGGCTCCAGCACTCAAGCTGAGCAGCAAACTGAGCAAAGAGGCTGCCCGGTGGGTACGCACACAAACTCCACTCAGGCTCTCACAGAATGGAAAGCTGTCAAAACTAATTTGGACCACATCGACAAATGCAGTACCCACAAACTGTTATGAGAGATCCTTTGTGTCTTTGAAGTTTATGTTGCAAGTACACAGCTAAAAAAAAAAAAAAACAAAAACAAGACTGTGTTGATTCATGTGCATTGTGTCTTTGCCAAAACGACCACATCTTGCATCAGAGTCATTCCATTTCCTCGAGCATGTTTTATTCTGTCAGCGACACTTGGAACGACATTTTAGGATACGTTTATAGAACTTGGACGAGATTGTCATGCTCAACACGTCATTAAGACCTTGTTACAGAATAAAACGGGATATAATAACAGCATGTGGAAAGATGAAAGCTCTCATATCGAGAGTCAATTGACTTGGAATGCTACGACTTTAAATATATACTGCAATGCATTTCTCTCTTTCATTTTTATGGGCCAGAACTTTATACATAAATTATTGTGCTTCCGTCACTCATGTGTGGCACGTTAAAAAAAAAACAGTAAATTTTACTGTTTTTTGTCTGACCTCAACATTTTTTTATACATCGTCTACAGTGTGATATCCATATAGTGGTCCGTCATTTACAATTTTGTGTTTTGTCTTAATAACAACAACAAGCAAACTTGTGTATGACTCATGAGTGAAATGTCAATTTACAACTTAATGCATTTTAGATGCTAACTCAGGCTAACTCGTGGGTCGTAAGTGGCGAGCAAAGTTTTGCAAATTCTCATTAGTGTGCTTTTTGTTTAGATCAAAACCGCTTGTTTGGATTAATACAGGCGATTTTTCTTTTTGTGAGAGATGACAACATCAAGAAGAGGGGACTAAGATACTAATATGCCACATTAGCTAAGAACTCTTTCTGCTCCATTATCTCCTTTAATCCCTTAATAGGTGTTTTGTCCGTGTTTTGGTTGCTATGTTGTCTACTTTCTTTTTTTATTTAATAGATTCAAGGTGCAATTGACTGTCTTTTATCTCCTTAAAGTTACGCTGAGAGTTTGGCTAGCACGCGCATCCTAAAACACAGCGAGCAGTCCAGTCGAGGAAGCTGTGGAGAGAACCTGGCATGGGCTTCCTATGACCAATCAGGTACATTAACGATGAGCTAACACGACAATAATGGGACAATACAAGGTTGCATGATGTAATTTTTATTTATTTAAAGTACTGGAACCTCTTTTTGGATGAGAAGCACCCATCCAATAGTTTTTGTCAGTGCTGCTTTGGTCAAAACTGTTTCGTGTGACGACGTTTGAAGTTAAGGGCTAATGCCCATTCTTTATTTGAAAAGCGTGGATCCTTTTTATTCTCTTCCATTTTAGAGCTCAGAAGCATGATTCAGTGCTGAAAAATGAATCACTGTGAGCCATAAAGCATCTCCAATGGACTCGCACGGGGTGACGAAAAGTGCAGCGTCGTAAATAAAAATGTGTCCCTTAGGGATATGTGCTGATCAAAAAAAAGATTCCATGACAATGCTGTCACTGTGATTATGGTGTGTGACAGAAAAGTGACTTGATGGCGCTGAAATTAAGGTTACTCTGCGTGCAGGAAAGGATGTGGCCGACCGCTGGTACGGTGAAGTGAAACAGTACAACTTCAACTCTCCTGGATTCTCCTCTGGCACTGGTGAGGCTCTCATGCATTACTCATATTTATCTGATTAGAATTTAACGTAAAATGAACACCTTGTGTGGAGGTTGAATGGTTTCCCTGTGCATGTGTGGGTTTTATCTGGGCACTCCGGTTTGCTCCCACTTTCCAAAAGCATGCATGGCAGGCTGATTGAACACTCTAAACTGTCCCTAGGTGTGAGTGTGAGCGTGGATGTCTGTTTATCTTTGTGTGCCCTGTCATTGGCTGGCAACCTGTTCAGGGTGTCGCCTATGGCCTACTGCACGAAGACGGCTGGGGTAATTAATATGGCTTGAATTGAACAATTCAAAACATAAGATAAGAAACATTTTGTTTCTCTCACAATGGAGAAATTCGCAATTTACAGCAGCAAAATTTGGAAGGAACAAATTATTTAGCAAATAAGTTGTAACTGTAAGTCAATGCTCTTGGGACTGTTCTGGCCAGCAGAGAAAACCTTGCTGGCCCAGACTGCTCACCACAGCCGAAAAACGTAAAAATGAAGTTTAGGCCCAACTGAATATCATGATTTGTTTGGTATTAGATTTATTGACATTAAAATGTGCAGTTTTCCTTCTTTATATTCTGAGAACCCTCAGTCTTATCTACCTCAATTATTTGTGACCTTTTCATTTTGCCTGTAAATTCCTCGTCCAATAGCCGAGGCACGCACGAGGTTGTTGCTGTCGTTGCTGATTGCACGCCTCAGTCAGAACTGACTCAGACACCCGCCATGGAAAAATCACATTACCAACCTTCGTGCCACTTCCAGCATGGCGCAATTGTTTCAGATGCTTTCTTTTAAACATCAGTTTGCAAGAGTCGATCGCTGTTGAACACACTCCTAGTGATGGGTCGGGCCTAACAGCGCAGCATGCTGATTCATCCTCAGCTAATGCGGGAAAAGATTCACCAAGCGAAAGAGACCAATGTTAGCATTCTTGTGTGTGTAAATATTTAAAAGAATTTCCATTTCTTTTAGGGTTCAACTAAGACTTACTTGGTCTTTCAACAACACTGGTACCAACTTTACTGCTCAGAAAAACCATCCTGAACTACTTTACCACAAGTCAGCTATGATTAAAAAAAAAAAAAAAGAGGAAGTTTTGTCCGTTCATTTCTGTTGAGAAATCCCAGAATGTCAACAGCAATCTTGTGACGAGTCAGTTGAGAACTGAAAACGATACCTTCCAAGGCATCCTAAAATGAGGCAATGCAGTCATATAGCTCCTATATTTTGTTGTTCAACTTCTTCCTTTCATAACTTTGCCGCTGTGAATTGGGAATTTCTCCATTGCGTGACTAATAAAGGTTTTCTTATCTTATCTTATATGGATGTGCTCATTTAGCCAGCCGAGTGTAAAACATGAAGAATTTGTCCAAGTCCAAACTCGCAGCATCATAAAACTTGTGTTCGCTGTACAAGTAATATTTAAATAACATTGTACAGTATACTTCTTAACTGAAATGTAAAAAGACAAAGTAATAAACCGCTGTTAAAAAAATTAAAATAACTGTCCATATATTTTGGTCCAGTTCCAAGGCTAAAACACACTTGAAGAGTTCCAAATTTA
This sequence comes from Hippocampus kuda, assembly GCA_901007745.1. Classification (NCBI taxonomy): domain Eukaryota; kingdom Metazoa; phylum Chordata; class Actinopteri; order Syngnathiformes; family Syngnathidae; genus Hippocampus; species Hippocampus kuda. Next base: position 39,657 of record CAAKHF010025510.1, on the reverse strand, counting down.
GATACTCACTTAGTTGAGGCCTTGCATGATTTCTCAACAGATGCTTCCCGAAATTTCTGGGTGAAATCCAAATTATTAGTTTAAAATTCTGTAGGCAAGAACCATGAATCAATTGCGCCATCTGCCTGTCGCTGCCCAATAGTAAAAGCTACCCGGCTTGCGTTGCTTCAAGATGAAGCCACCGCATCGCTCATCATCTTGTTGACACACGTTAGCAAAAACATGCATGTTCGATTAATTGAAGGGTTGTCCAAGTCTGGTCCTCGAGGGCCCCTATCCAGCATGTTTTCCACAAAGCAAAAAGAAAAAGTCAAGAAAAGCATGCTAGAACATCTGAACTTAATTTGGGGTTCATTTGAAGCTTTTTAAATGGTAACCAGTGTATGCGGACTCCCATTTTGAATGAGTTGGAATATGATTGGTTAATTCTGAACACATCACACATTCAACCACATTTATTTTGTTGTTTGTTTTTACATCTCCACGCAGAAAGATTTAAAAAAAAAAACTCTATTGATTTATATTTCTCTCATTTCGATCTGACATTTGAACGGGGGTGTGTCAACTTAATATCCACTCCATAACGCAAAGCTGAGATGTTGGGTGGCTCTTTCATATTTAACTGCTGAGCGTAACTCAAATGCCATGTGATTGATTTTAGCATGTTTGCAAGAACAAGAAAACGTGAAGAAAAAGTGAGCAATATCAAATGTTTTTTTTTGTTTGTTTTTTTTTTTGTGGTAATTGGAACCACTGAGTCGGAATTCAACGTCGTCGTTTGTTTTTGCGTGAGTGGCTTATAAATACATTCCACTTCTGTAGTGTGCGGTCCTGCAAGTGGCTGAGCACGAGCCCAGGATGTAGACAATCTCTCGCCCGAAATCAGGTGCGGTGTGCTCCAGAGTTACTCGGTGCTTGGGCCCAAAATGTTATTTTTGCTTGAATTTTTATTCTCTTTTTCTCTCTTTTTTCCTCTCCTTTTTTCTCTTCTCTTTTTTCTCTCTCTTTTTTATTCTATCTCTAATTATTTTTTTCTCTTTATTCGCTCGCTTTTTTATCTTTTATTCTCTCACTGTTTTCTTTGTTCTTCTCTTCTTTTCTCAGTTTTTCTCTTTTTTCTTTTTTATTGTCTGTTTTTCTCACTTTTTTGTTTTTATTCTTTTCCTCTCTTCTCTTTTCTCCTTTTTATCCTTTTTTCTCTTGTATCTTTTTTTTTTTCTATTATTTGTTTACAAATCTCTCTAAATGACCTCGCGCCACCTCCCCTCTCTGAGCTCATCCGCCCCGACACACCTGCCCGGCCGGCGCCTCTGGTCTGCGGACCAAACATTATTAGAAGTACCAAGAACTCAACTGAGGCTCAGAGGGGATCGCGCCTTTTCCGTTGCTGTTCCCCGTCGATGGAATGACCTCCCACTGAACACAAAGTGCTGTACATGGAGCAACTAACATATACAACAGTAAAGCAAAGCAACAAATCAGGAACAATGGGTTTTAAAGATGGGCAGCGAGAGGGCTTGCCCATCTTTAAAACCCGCCTCAAAATCACTAGTATTCTTTGGCATTTGACTCAGCATGACCCAAATTTGGATCTTAGACTGTTTGGTGCTCTCTACCGACTTTGTTACTGATTATTTTTGCTTTGCTTTATTGTTGTATATGTTAGTTGCTCCATGTACAGCACTTTGTGTGCAGCGATGGCTGTTTGAAAGTGCTCTATAAATACATTTGAGTTGAGTTGAATTGCCTTCCACCTGCAGGCCATTTCACAGCAATGGTGTGGAAGAACAGTACGACGCTGGGTGTCGGTAAGGCCGTCGCATCAGACGGTTCCTCCTTTGTGGTTGCCAGATACTCTCCAGCTGGGAATATCACCAACCAAGGACACTTTGAAAACAATGTCCTTCCTGCTTCCTAAAAATGTAGAGACTCGACTTGTGGAGAAATGGAACGACCAACTCGCATTGGACTTAAGGAGAACCATGTTCTTATTGGAAAAGCTCTTATAAATGGTACAGTGTTTGAAGACAAAGATGTACTACTGTTTATTAAACACAGAGACTCAGCATGGTCTGTATTTGAACCCAAACAAAGTAATATTTACCAGCACTGTCTGTTGAACTTGACGTCATCGGTTCTGGCATAGTCATTCATTCAACATGTTTTGTGTTTTTACATGTTGCCGCTAGAATTGAGAATCTTGTGTGTGTCTGTTTTACTCATATGTATTGTAAAATTAAAATGTAAAATAATTATTGAATTTTGAATATTGCTGTAATCCCTCAACGTTAAGCAGAAAATCACAGTTGGTTTTGCCTGTTTTGCGCTTTTTTTTTTTGTTGTTGTTTCTGTCAAATATATGAAACCACGAATAAATGTTAACTTCATACATTAACATCATATTTACCTTTTCTTTGGGGGGGGGGGTCGTCGACGTACAATCGACATTGTTAATGAATTTATGAATTTTACATTGTGATATGGACTGTATGTGTTCGTTTTTTTTTCCCCCTATTATAGCAGCCCGACACAAAAGTAACCTAAGGAAACGTAGATCTAAGTGAATTAGTTTTTATATAAATCCATGCAAGTTTATTTCTCTTCAAAAAAAAAAAAATATTGTGTGTTGTGTCTGTTTAAATAATTTGCTTGGTACAATCATTGCGCTCCATTTAATATACTGAATAACCGAACTTAACTCACAACATTTTTCAAGCCGCTTTCTTAACACTTGTACTGTACAGAACACCCCGGAAGGAGCGGCAACGAAGCTACACACGAAAAAAGAAAAAAAAATGGTAGTCAAAAGTAATGGGAGGGGAAAGTATAAAGCATTCAGACCCTTTTAGGGGTGCTCAAAATCATTTTTAGAAATACCAAAGGTGACTGCAATGATAATGTACTTTGCTGTTATTGTCTCCAAATTATTTGAAGCAGAACAGGTGCCATCTACTTTATTAGCATTTGCATTGCCCCCTATAGCCTTGGTGTTAATGTTAGGACACAGAACAGTGGAATAATTTCACTTTGAATCTCAACACCATGAAGATTTGACCCTTAAAGGTATTAAATTAGCTGAAAACTTTCTCCTCCTCCATCAGGAAGTACAGTGACATTTAAAAGACAATGTTTATGCACTAGTGAATTGTCAGTCAAGTTTTGCGTCGAAGGCGAATACATTTGCAAGTTCGCTTTGCAATAGTCAGTCGCAGTCGTAAAAATTAAATTTTAAACTTTTTTTTTTTTTTTTTTTTGCCCAAAGTGTTTCATTGTTACAGATTGTTGTATTAATGTGTTCAAGGTAAGGTATGCTAATTTGTTTGGGGGGGGGGGCTGAGCTATAACTGTACTGAGGCATTTATGAAGGCAGGTGCACAGACAACCAAAGGCCCCCGGTATTTTATGTTATGAAGAGAGATTCACTGTCCCATACGTTGAAATCAATGCATTGCCTCCAGCAAAGCTTGCATCCGAGCAGACTTTTACTATTTGATTTATTCAGTAGGTATTGGAGATGCAACATACAGTAGCAGCGATACAGAGTGGTATTTAGGCTTTGGGTCGAGGAGGAAGAGGAGGTCGTCAAGCTTCAAATCACCTACACCGTTCACATGGTCAGCTCCTGGAAGCAAGAAGGATTGAAACATGTAACATGCAAAATTGGTAGGACCGGTACTTTTGTAATTATGAAGTGGGGTATTATGAACTCAGACGGGTTGGCTTTTTCTAACTTATCCCGTTACTAGCTGAAAACTCATGTATTTGTTCATTTTTATACAGAGACAAACCAAAAGGGTTTTTAAAAAGTGCTTTGGTGCCACCTTGGAGTTGTGACAACTTCCTTCAATGAGACTGCACTCAGGGTGCTGAGCTTATGTTGCCATCTAGCGGTGGAAAACTAATCCAGGGACGATGTCCAGAACTAAAGAGTGACTGGGGAGAAATTCTACTTGTCATGTTCCCCAACCCTCACTCCGACTCATTCATCTATTCACCATCTACCATCCTCACCATGATAGCGTTCACGATGTCGTTCTTGTTGTGCTTCAGCGCACGCACGGCCTTTGTTCGAGACACATTGGCCTGAGCCATCACCAGCTCAATGTCCCTCTGCTCCAGACCCCCGTCATCCACCTGGAAGGACAGCATGGGGATAGTCATGACGTCCACTTGTCTTAAAGATAAGTGGGTATACCTCCTCTTCTTCCTCTTCGCTCTCCTCCTTGATGCTCAGGCTGGGTGGGACGGGGGGCGCCAAGGGAGTGGAGGTCACAGGCACCTTGAATTTCTCCGCAGCAGCTTTGTGAGCCTGTTGAGAGAGATCCTCAATCTGGGAGGGAGGGAGAAAGAGAGGAATCAGAAACGGAAACGAGCAAAGGAGATTTATTTGGAGAAGGAGACTTACCTTGGCCTCCCCAAATACGATATAAATATCTGACGCAGGGCTTTTGAACACATCTGGCCGGCTAATGACGAACAGGATACTCTTGGACTTCCTTATGGTTATTCTGGTCACACCATGGACCGGCTTTAGACCTAGTTTAGACATGGCCTACGCGCACAGAGCAGCAGAAGAAACGTCATGATACGCTGGCATCAAAATGATTTAAGGAAGCATTGCTAGTGTGACCTTGCGGGCCTTCTTCTCACTGCGGCTCTGCTTTGGTCGGTTGAGGCCTTCGTCTGGAGAGGAGAAGGACTGCAGGGGAGGCCAAGTGTTATTTGAGACTATTTTAAGAAGCAATGGCACCAAAATCAGCCCACCGTCCTTCATAGGATTGCTTAAAACGACTCAAGCTAATTAATTAGCCGCAAAGCAAGTAGGGCAGGTCACATTATATTATCAAGTCATGTCTGGAAAGAGCAAGTAGAACATTTCATGCACCTACTAATATCAAGTATCCCACTGATAATAACTGTTTCGTGTGTGTGTGTTGTCCATTTTGATTGGTACAGTTGGACAGTGCCAACAAACTGGATGGATTTTGAATATTTTGCACATTTAAGAGAGTCAAAATAGCCTCCTACTATGACACGATGCACTTCTACATTTCTTGCAAACGACGACCTCAATAAAAACAATCATAAATGAGTAACTCTTTGCACTGTACAATCAATAGAGGCAAAAATGGCATCCAGACACACCTGTGGTTGATGAGGTCTCATAGGCTCCTCCTCCAGCTCAAGGGCCGAGCCATCGCTCTCAGACTCATTACAGGAGGCCACGAGAGAGCCTGGACAAATACATAGACAAAACACACGATTAGGTGTCTTTTATTTTTTTGTAGTTTTTTCTTTGTTGTTGTTGTTGTTGTTTTCCTTTTTGGATTTTGTTATTGCTGCAAATACTCAATTACAATGGCAACAAGTCCACCTGAAGTGTGTCCCCAAGCGTCGAGATGAAATAGTGGCAACCTTTTGTGTATTAAGGAACTGATGTGAAAAATTGACCGAGATACAAGCTTCGGAGCATGTAAATGAACATTTCCAGGTTTCAAAATCTTTTTTTTTTTTTTTGCCAGATGCACAACCTGGATGCGTTCTAAATGAAATCAGTTGAAATTACACAGGCAATTTATTTAAATTGTAAAATATTATAGCCGGGAATACATTTTTGAAACATCCGCCAAAGGGTACTGAACCATCGTGACATCTAAGTCGATAAATCAAAAACTGGCTGATTGAATTAAACATGAACTCCTTGGCAGTGGTAAGCAATAAGAATCATTGAGAGTCATGGGTAAGGCGTCACTGGCAATGCCTTACCTCATTTTGGCTCTTGAGAGATTTCTAATGTATCGTAACACTACAAATAGAATGATAAATGTCATGTTGCAATCAAATGAAATGGGGTGTGCTCTTACAATTGTTTTTGAAGTTTTCAGAAATTGCGTGGCTGCGGTTGACTGAATAGCTTCCTGACTCTTTGTCGATTAGCCGATGAGAAGAGAAGGGGTGGCTTTCCTTTTGATCAGATTCACAAGTTCTCTCCATGGATCCACTTCTGATTCCTGCTGCTTCTTTGAGCACACAACGAGGGAGTTCACGGTCATCCTCACTGTCTGTACCTTTCTCGACTAGGCTGGGCTCTTATAGGGAAATAAAATATTGAATGATCAATACCTGATCATATTTTGTGCTGGGAATATAGGTTATGATTTGCAAAACACATCATTCTTACCTTTGGCCAAGTTCTTGATGCAGCCTTGTTTGGTGTAACAGGGTGAAGGAATGGAGGATGATTCCTGGGTTGGCTTGGACACCGCAAACGTTGTTGTGTGTAAAGCAACACTTGATTCGGATTTAGTCGGTGTCAGATGGGTGATGGTGGCCCCTTTGTCACCGGGAAGAATTTGCGGGGTAAGTACTTGCTGGCTTGTCGGAGAAGTGGAGTTCATTGTGGCGGATGCATAGGGTGCAGTGAGGGAAGGGAGTCGGTGGGCTGAAAGCGCAGGTTGGGATTCTTGCACAGGTGTGGGAAGCTCATTTTGTGGCTCTGTTGAAGCTCGAGGGGTGGATGAGGAAAGGGTCGCAGGAGAGGCTGAGGAAGGAAACGGAGTGCATAGTCTGGTGGCCTGCGATAAGGAGTACTGGACATTGTCTATGTTGTTGTCATTAATGTCCACTGTGATTCTTCTCTCACTATTTGACGGTGGTCTGTTGTCAAGCATTACTGCCCTGTTGTCAAGCCCGTCTTCTTCCTGGCGTGAGTATCGGTTTGTTTCGCCTGTGGCATTGAGGTTCACTGGCGTAGGGCTGTCACAGTTGCGACTCAAGTTATTTTGACACTTTTCAACTTGAATCTGTGTTCCAGACTTGTTTTTCTTCTGCTGAGGCTCGACTGATGACATTTTATTGTTCGCCATTTTGTCTTGATTCATTATTGAAAGGACGCCCTTAGCATTTGAGCTTCCGTCTTTGGAAGCATGTTTGGGAGCAAGAGGTTTCTTTTCAGCATCAAGAATGTCAAGGCTGGAGTCTAAATTAGTGATCACCTTAGAGGCCTTGCGTTGTTTCTGTCTTCGCCCTTTCTTCGTAGCGCCAGCTTTCTCTGTGCAAAATGCACCCTTAGCAGTGTCTTGTGCAAAACCTTTCGGGGTAGTCTGTGGGGAAGAGGGTGTTTCTTTCTTCTTTTTATCATTCTTTGAGCAACTCTCTTTGAATAGAATAGTATTTTCTTCTTCGCCCGTCCCTGAGTTCAAGCGCACACACTGCTGTCCTTTAGAGGAATCTTTAGTCTTTGGTTCATCAGCATGTTTGTCAGTCGCAGGACTGGCATCATTTGTTTTTTGGTCTCCAGTGTCAGGCTTGACCACCATCTCATCTGATTCTGATTGCAAACCACAATTTGCATCTCCAATGGGTGCAGGTGCATTAGATTTACATCTGGGATTAAAGGAACCAAAGAAACCATCTAGTAAACTAAGTGCTGTGTTACTATCTGGGGTGATTGTCTGATCGCCTGGACGTCTTCCTAGTATGCTTTTGAGATGTTGGCTTGCTGCAGATTTAGCTACGCTGGTATTATTTAATTGCGTCTGCATCATGTGCGTTGTTTGGTTTACAGAAGCCGATGCAGGTTCTTGTTCATCGTTGGGCGTTTCAACAGAAACCCTTGATGGCGTCTCTTCAAGTGGAATATTGGAAACTGATTCTCTGACTTTGACATTCACAAACTCAGGTCTCACTTCCTCAGACAGAGCATTCAGTCCTTCACGCATTGCTATTTCCAATGAGTCAAAGGTAGTGTCATTATTATTGTTGGAATCCATCCATGTTAATTGGATTTGTGTGTCTATGATATCTCCATCATTATTATGATTTAAATTACTGACATCATCATTAAGAAATCGTTCTCCCCCACCTGCCTCTGAGAGCTCCTCAATGGACTTCCAAGAAACCAAGTTGGACACAGAAGTCCCTTCTTCTATCGGTTCATTATCTTCTCTGGGATGCCTCTTTCCATCGCTTCTGTTGATATCTTTCATCTCCGGAACATAACCAAAACCATTGTCATATTTCTGGTATGGTTCACTACTCATGTTCGGAATCATAGTCGTCTGTGTCCTTCGGCCTCTTGTGTCACACATAAGGACACTCTCTGCCTCTAACTCATACTTCTTCCCCAGTGACAAGGAAAGAGACTCGCCTGCTCCCCATACTCCAAATTCAGACACTGATCCTAAATGTAATTGAGTCTTGTCATCACACCAAATCCTGGGTTCAGGATCAATTTCCCTTCTTGTATCCGTTTCTGCGTTTTCTCTTTTGGGTGAGATGGCTAGAGGAGAGTGAGGGGATCCTGACGCCCCAAGTACCTTCTCGTCAGTACTCAAGTTCTCCTGACCGGAGTCACCGGGACAATGTTCAGGAGTCAAGGTCAGATTTTCTGCAAGGCCCAAAATAACCTCTGGAGAAGTAGAGATTGGGATATTACTGGGGTTTGGACTCGGGTCTTTCGGGCATGAGAGAGGAAGCACACCTTTATTCAAGTCATTAGTTGCAGTGGTCATACCCAAACTCAAGGAACCCGAATCAGTAACTCTACAGTCCACACTTCTAAGCTCTACTCTGCAGTTTTCATTCTTCTTGTTCCATTCTTCTCTCTCAGCTTTGTCAGATCTACCGGAGGAGCTCTGTGATGGTAAAATTCTACTTTCTCCTGCAGCTACATTGCTCTCTGACAGATTATGACTATGCTTAATGAGCAATTTATAAGAATCCTTTTCTGGAGTGGGATCTTCTTCTCTGCCTTCCGTGGGCTGCTTCAAACTAACGTCGTTCCTATCATCTTCATCTACCGATTCCTTGTGAAGAACTGGATTACCAGGGTTTGTAGTCTCTAGTCTCCCAAAATAAGGGCAGGGGTAAGATTGGACAGATGGGTTGTTATGAGAAACATCACAAGGGCTGTGGTTAGATTCCTCTAGAAAACTAAAATCTTCTTTTATTTCAGTCTTTTTCGTGTTTCCTTTTTTCAAGGGCTCACATTGATGGACAGCTGTAAATTGCTTTGCTGAGATCTCGTCCACTTGTGCAGCTTTTGTTTTGTCTGATGGACTGGAACATCCTGGATCTTCTGTGGCTTTGTGTTCTATTTCATTGCATTTGGACGTGGCAAACATGTCTGCAGAACGACAAGTTGTTTCAGGGTGATCCACTACCATATGTGGACTTGGCTGTGTATGTAAGGTTTCAGCTTGATCGATTGTTGTGGCAGGTCCCTGTTCA
>CAAKHF010025510.1:0-24386 GCA_901007745.1 Hippocampus kuda | reverse complement strand
CCCCCCGCCCCTCCCCCTGCATGGATTGCTTCTCTAATGAGCCCCCTCAGGCCAGTCAGAGCATCTGTTTATCTTCTCCGACCTGACAGTATCTGCCTCCTCCTTTTTTTTATACTTTGGTAGATAACAAGTGCAGAATGCATAAGCGCTTATGGAAAGAGAAAGACAGAGGCTGAGCCGCGTGAGCAGGAAGGGCAGTTTCTATAGCAACCCAAAACTTCCCATGACACACTTTAGTGTTTCGGAGCAGAGCCGAAGTCATGCCGACCATACAAATCTGTCTAAATTTACACAACACACCGCTCACAATACAATTAAATTCAGGGTGATTCCAGAATTGGAGGACATTTGAGCTTCAAAATTCTTGAAAAATAAACCATCACGTTTCAGATTTTCTGCTAAATATTCATCGATCGGTAATAAACAATCAAAGACTTGATTAACTCTGCTTCAATCAATGATACAATTAATTAGGGGGAGCACGGTGAGGGACTGATTAGCAGGTCTGCCTCACAGTATAGAGGGCATGGGTTCGATTCCGTGCCACGGCCTTCCAGTGTACTTTGCATGTTCTCCCCATGCCTGTGTGGGTTTTTCCGGGTACTCCGGTTTCCTCCCACATAACAAAAACAGGCATGGAAGGTTGATTCCTCTAAATTGCCTTTAGGTGTGAGTGTGAATGGTTATATATCTATGTGTGCCCCGTGATTGGCTGAGAACCAATTCAAGGTATATCCGCCCGGATCATTTATTTGGTGTTTACATTCCGTAGCTTTTTCTCAGGAGTAGAAGCTAGCTTTTATTGCTGACCAAGAGGACATGCTTATTTTTGAAAAGAAAAAACATTGTCTTATTCTGATGATATGAATAACAGGGTTACATGAGGTAGAGCCATTCAATCAAGGCTAACGAATAAAAATATGAGAGAGAGAGAAAAGAGGACATACCTGTGCTTCTTTTGGAAAAGTCTTTGATGAGGTCAAGTCCCAGTGTATCGTGTACTAACAACGTTATGACAACAAGGGTGCATGCTTGTTGGATGCATATTCCATGCATAATAATTATTCAAAATATTATGTTTAATTTAATTTGAGCCTGAGAGGGTTAAAGGCGGTGGATGACTGGTTAGCACGTCCGCCTCACAGTGCAGAGGTCGTGGGTTCCATCCCGCTCTGACCTTCCTATGTGGAGTTTGCATGTTCACCCCTGTGCCTTTGTGGGTTTTCTCCAAGAACTCTGGTTTCCTCCCACATTCCAAAAGTATGCACAGCAGGTTAATGGAATATTGTGTGTGATTGTGAGCACGAGTGGTTGTTCGTCTGTGCGCCCTGCGATTGGCTGGCAACCAGTTCGGGGTGTACCCAGCCTACTGCCCGAAGACAGTTGGCATTGGCTCCAGCACACCCCGCGACTCTTGTGAGGATGAGCAGATCAGAAAATGGATGGATGGATGTTCCTTATATAATCCTTCATGACATGAGTCGGCGTAAAATGCAACATTTGGTGCGAATCCAAATAATGATTTTTTTTTTGGCCTTGGCATTGGTCTTAGACTGTACAGTATCAACTCCAGATTATATTTAATGGGCTGGTGGGTCTCAGTCTCACTGGATCAGAACATGTAGAAGAATAGAGCGTTTAGAGACTTGTACAGCGTACACAGGAGGCTCGGATTATCATGTGGATTCAAACTTCCTCTGTCTGTCCACATCCCACGACGACAGAAACAATTAACAATAAAAGTTTTTTATTCCACCACATGATGACTCACACAAATAGTTTATATTATGACCCATCAACTGAATGCTTCCTTATCGCAACATCCTGGCCAAATGTTCTGTATTGATTGAGTGTTCCTCGCAGATGTTGCAACTTGAAACTGACCGTATCAAGATGCGAAGCCCTCCGCTGTTGGGTTTCTGACTCCGGAACGCTTGCTCACCGTTTCCATGGAAACAGGGAAAACCCCACGCGTTGCCATGGGAACAACAGCCAATATATATGATCTATATTTCTTGTTTTTCGGCGCAACAGCACTCCTCTGCAATGCTGCACTAGTCTGTATGAGCATGCGTCAGTGTGTGTGTGTGTGTGTGTGAGTTTACTGTATTCCCTGTGATCCAATTTGTATGGGAAAAGCTTGTGATTTAGTTGATTTTGCAATTGTGATCAAAACGAGCCAGTTCACTTGGCCATGTCCTCGGCCACAGCCTTGCCCATCTTGTCCTTTAAATAGGCCAACCTCTGATGCTCCGTCTTCAACTCCAACCACTCGTAATAAGGAACCTGGAACAGCAACGCACAATTACACAGTTTTTTTTTATGGCGCCACAGAAAGGGTACCGCTGGAGGGAAAGTACGATGATCATCATAGAACCAAAACTTAACAAGTTGCAATGGAAGAAATGTCTTTTTCCTGGCGAAAGCTACCAGAAGTTGCCCTCAATAATGATGAAGAATGAAAGTCACAGCAAAGTTCCCTCTTCTTGTTTGCTAGCGCATCAATGTTAACTCATTCAGTACCAGCCAATTCTGGACCAAGTCTGAAAAGACGTTTAAAAACGTCTTTGGGAGTGAATGAGTTAATGGTGGGTACATGATGGTAAAGAGATGGGTGCGTCATTTGCCAGCGGCCGAGCCATCGTGTCCGTCATCGTCAGTCTGTCGTCATTTCAAGCCGATCAAATCTCTTACCTCCACGACGATGAAACCGGCAAGTTGCAAGTGTCGCTTCATCATGGCGAATCGTCCCAGAAGGTCTTTACTCTTGGAAACAAAGTTGGGGAATTCCCACGCTACAAAAGCAATTCTGAAGCACAACGCCAAGAGCACAATGACTTCAGAAAGTAAAGACTCCAAGAATAAATTGAATGCAAGAGAACCTGTTTCGTGTTATTTTTTCGAACCCACCGTCGTGCCCCTTCAGGTAAAGGGTGCTTTCCTCCGCCATCTGGAAGATGAGGAGCTCTCAGCTGGGATAAGTCAACGAGCTTGTTGTCGCTATCTACTACCACTTCACCCTCTGAAGAGCAAAAAGACATTACAGTGGACTTGTAAAACACGAAACATTCCATCCGGTTCACGCAACATCCTGCTGGAATCTGGCCCAAATCTGCGATGTCCAAATGTGATACCTTTAACAAACCCCGCCCCACAGACACACACACAAATCAATATTATTTTTTTACAAATTATTGACCAATATAAAGTGTTGAAATTCACTTCCTCTCTTTGATGCTGCAATGTTAAAGGCTCAACAAACAATGCTTTTTTTCCCTTTAAGTGAAATAATTGAAAGCAAATAATTGCTCAAATTGTTAGAATAAGAATTACGTTTTTTTTTTTTGGGGGGGGGGGTTAAGAATGAATCCCTCAGTTCTTCATCTTTCATCTTGAGCAAGGGTGTCAAACTCATTTTTGTCACAGGCCACTCTGGTGTGTTCCCACGGAGAGCCGTTATGACAGTGAAACCACAAAATGATGACTTTTACACAACAAACTACCGGTAAGTGTGCAATCAGTCAACTACTATATTTTCCTGACCATAAGACACGCATCAAAGTTTTACTTTTCCCCCCCAAAATGGACATGGCTCCTAATAATGCGGGTCGCCTTACGTATGCACCAAGTCCCAAAATCTGAATGCTGTTGTATGACGATGATGACGGGCCCGCTTGACAGACTGAGGTTGTGCCGACACGTTGCTGATGTAGAGGAAAGGCGGACCTAACTGAAGACAGCATGCAGACTTTAAAGTGGGAAGGGTGGGCGTGAAAGAAGACACTAAAGGCACGCCCCCCACTAGACGCCGGTACGTGCATTGTGCAAAACAACATCCCAAAAATGGAACCTATGAAGAGACGCGCTTACGAAGCACAGTTTAAACGGCAAGCTATCAGTTACGCCGAGGACCTTGGGAATCGAGGAGCCGCGAAAGAATTCAAGATCTACTAATCATTGGTGCTTATGTTGTATGAAATGGCGCCATCTATCCATCCGGCCAAGGTTGATCGTGGCGCAGCAACATCCGGCGGGCCTTGAGTTTGACCCCCGTGATCTAGAGAATCGCTTCTCACTTACCCTCCCCCCCCGGTGACCATGCGTTCAATCAATATAGTGCGCATGCTTTCTATATAATAAATGTAATCATCCATCTCCACGACCCTCTTACCAATAGTCCATCCATACACAGTGCTGACCCCAATGCGATGCATGCCATTCCTCCGCTCCATAATGCCCAAAGACTCTCTCAGGCTGCTCTGCAGTGGGGTTATGGGGGAGCTACTAGCCGGGATGGGCAAAGCATCCGTGCAAGATGGGGATGATTCGGGATGCTCCAAGTGCAGTGTGGCGGCGACATGGAGGAGCTTTTGCCTGTAGTTCTCACCTCGAATTGGACTGCCATCTGCAGGGGGGGGTGAAATACAAATGAAACATCGTAAAACGTGGCAGAAATGTTTTGGTACTGCTCACTTTGGCGATGTGCTTCTCACCTGACAGCTGAGCAACATGTTCCTGCTGGAGGAGCGGGTTGAGATAATGTGGCCTGGACTGCTGTAGCACGCACAGGGACCATGCAACATCTGTCCGAAGGAAAGGCTCTAGGCCTGAGAGGGAGTCCTCCAGCACAGGATGAACCTGAACACAACACAAAAAAACGGCGTCGAACACAACCTCGTGCAGGATGTACTGTACAGTATCATAATAGCGCAATGTTTTTAATCTTGAAGGAGTTACTGACGCACTTTATAAGGTTAGCCCTAGAGTAGAGTGGTACCAAATAGGTGCAGGAACATCACGAGTACCTTTTCAAAGAACTCGTCTCCTTTGCTAGGCTGAAAGTTGAGTCTGGCAAACGTCATGAGCATGTTACACAATTGCAAGGTGCTGTATTTCTCACTGTGTTCCACATAGTGCTGGAGAAAAAAGAAAAGTTACAGACAAAAAGAAAATTAGAACTCAGCAGGAAAGTTATCGTGTTCAGGCAGGAGGAAACGCCTTAATAATAATGACTTCAAGAGTTCTGTCTGTGAGGTGTGACGTTCAAAGGACTGACCTCCGCAAAGGCCTCGAAGAGGGGGATGTGAAGCCATTTTAGGAAGGCCATTGATTTTGCAAAGCGCGTGACGTCGGCGGAGGTCAGTACAGAGACTCTGGGCATCAACTCGGACGCCATTCGCTGAAACACTTGGGATTGGTGGAAACTCAGCTTGCCTGGAAAAGCACAAAGATGGCTTCGCTGGTGAGTGAGCCACCATTCCTTGCGAGTAGAAAAAAGCCAAACACACCTTCCAGATAATAGAATGATTAGACTTCTCAAAATCAAATCCAAGAGTAGTATCAAACATGATATAGTCTTGGTCTACTCCAAAACCAATAATAAACCCTTTGTTAAATGATACATTGTTGTACAGGCAGACGTTTTGACACAGCTTTTTGTATTGGAGCTTAGAACGCCCAGAGTGCAATTACCGTATGCAAAGGCCATATCGAGTATGAGTGGAGTGGTGAATTCTGCCGACGGTCTCTGGAGGAGATGGTAGGACAGAGCCCTTAGGAGGGGCACGGACCTGCGGCCCAGCGCAGCTAAAGACACGCACACTTTGCGAATCTCTTCTGCTGAAAAGACTTCAGCAAGCTCCAAAGCCTTCAAGCGGGACATGGAAGAAGGGTTAGCAGGGTATGCATTGGATTTTTACCATATACAGTGATCCCTCGCCACTTTGCACAGTTTTGCAGCTTCGGTGTTTGACCTTTTTTTTCTCCAATATTTATTTAAAAAATAATGCAGCCACCTACATTGCGGAAAGACGCGTTGTTTCATGTTGATGCGGCGAGATACAAGGTCTCCCTGCATGCCTAAATAGCTGCGCTCCAACCCCATGCCGCCACCAAAGCAAAGTGTCCTGGCTGTGTGGGAGCGTGTAAACCCACTCGTCGGAGACGACACCATCAACAGGGAGACGTTGCTTTCATGGCGGCGGCCGGGGGTTGGTTCCCAGCCTCGACCGGGTAGCCTTATTTTGAAGGTTTCCCGACCTGGTCAGCAGACACGTCAAAAGGAAGCAGTGACTTTGACTGACAGCTCAGGCGAAGGCTGAAGTGACAGCCGAAACTGTCAGCTCGGTAAGAGGTGTTGTTTTTCTTCACTAAAAAAAGACCATCGTCTGATTAAAAAAAGACCTTAAACCTATTTCAACTAATAAGAAAACAAGATCAATGTCATAGTGCTGCCCATCATCATGTTTTTCTCCAATTTAATGACTTCAGCTACACTCCAGCAGCAGAAGAGACTTGAGTGAACCAAATAACTTTCATGTAGTTTCTGGGGCATTCATTTACTGAACTGCACTTTTAGACTTGCCATCAGGGGGCAGTGTAATAAATTATCACAAGAAGAGAATTAAAAATGACATAATAATACAGATTACCGGTAGATTACTCAGTATTGTAACAACTTGGTTGTGTTTGTCCCTCATGCAATAAATCATTTTACTCTTAAATGCCCCATGCTGTACACAACAGCACTTTCTCTTTAAGCTCTAATATAAATGTGAACTTGAGAGATGCCATATCAGTTGGGCTGTGCTATGGCAGGTGGTATCAGAAGTCATTCTGAAGCTAATTACAGCCATCCAGTGACAACATTTGGTATTTCAAGTCATGTCAAGTACAGTCATACCTCAGTTTTCGAGCATAATCCGTTCCAGAAGGCTGTTCGAAAAAAGATTTGTTCGAAAACGGAAACCACGCTCTTAAAAAAAAAAAAAAACTTTATCGAAAATGTCTGCTCACAATGGAACGCTACACGAGGAAGTGTCACTTCTTCGTCTAAGGAAGGCGAGAGGAGTCAAGTGGCGCAGTCAAGTGCGCTCAGTTTGGTCGAGAACCGATTTTCGGTCGCAATCCGAGGCATAAAAAACTTTGGTCGAAAACCAATTTGGTCGAGAACAGTCCAACTTACAGTCAAACCTTGGTTTTCGAATGTCTCTGTTCTCGACCAAATCGGTTTTGAACAAAAATTTCGATTTTTTTATGCCTCGGATTACGACCGACAATCAGTTCTCGACAAAACTGAGCGCACTTGAATGGGCCACTTGACTCCTCTCGCCTTCCTTACACGAGGAAGTGACGCTTCCTCGGGTAGATGAGAAAGTGACGCTTCCTCGTACAGCGTTGCATTGTGAGCAGATGTGTTCAATAAATGTTTGTTTTTTTTGTTTTTTTTTTTGTTTTTTAGAAAACAGCATGGTTTCGGTTTTCGAACAGCCTTCTGGAATGGATTATGGTCGAAAACCGAGGTATGACTGTACAACTTTATTGTCAAATTTTTTTTATTGAAAAATGTATTTCTTCAGAATGTTTTTTTTGTTTTTTGTTCAATGACACCCCAAGTTATGGCATCTATTAGAATGGAGACCATTAGGGAGTTGCGAAAACTTGGTACTTGACAGCTTATTGATTCTGAATGACCGTGTGCAGGATTCCTCCCACATTCCAAAAACATCCTAGTTGGGTGAAATGAAGATGCTAAATTGTCCAGAAATGTTTGTCTAAATATGCCCAGTGATTGGCTGACGAACAGTCCTGTGTTCACTTTAGCCCACCTCTCCACCAAATTCAGTTGGAATCATTTTATGTCATTAAATAACAACGGATTGGAACTTTAGTTTCTTGTTTATAACGCAAGAGAATACGACACATGTAATGCCAGGGTTTACTTTGTGTATCAAAACCACCAAGTTTAGTATTTACAGCAAAAGTGATGACAGAACTCATTGTCATACCTTGTCCTCTAGCCTCTCCATTAGGACAGGTGACACGTGTTGTCCTTTGGAAATGAGCGCACTGACTGTTTTGGCATCAGCGATTTCAGTCCAGCGCAGTTCCAGCTGTTTTAGAGCAGCGGTCACGATGGCCACATCCTGCGGTACTTTCCTCCCGGTCCCCCACTCTGCCAGGAAGCCCAGGTTTTTGTAGCTTAACCGGCGGATTCGCCACAGGACCTCCGTTTGGATAGACACCAACACCGGATCCGTAGCGGGGACGCCCATCACCCAGAAAGCCCGCAAGACGGACACAAGAGTGCCGTTCCACACTGTTGATATCTGGAAGATACATAAATGAGTCATTTGTCTTCACGGCTTTGACATCTAGGTACTTGACTTTCTCACCTGCTGAGTTATAGTAGCCATCAGATCCTGCAATCTTGAGTCCTTGGCATGCTGTTGCTCAAACCTGTCCTGCGTCTTCTGCATCATCCTCGTCCAAGCCAACAGAGTAGAAGCTGCTTGATTACCATTTCCTCCGTGCTGTTCCCAGGCTTGCAGGATGTCCTCAGGCACTGCAGCCTTTTCCACCATCTCATCCAGCTGGGTGCGAGTCGGCATGTTTGAAAACACATCGTCCTTTGCCAGCACCCGCCTCTCACACATTGGCCTCACTGAAGTCCACGACTGGCACCGATTCTTCTGCAGATGAGCCAGGCTGGCCGCTGACATAGGCAAGCAGGCAGCCGCGGTTTGAGGGGAGGCCCTGCATAGCAGGCGGACATATCTGCCCAAAAAACGAGTGGCCATAGGGCTCCAGAGGCGGGGCCGCCGCAGAAAGATGAGAATGAGTTTCACTTGTCAGTAGCCCAGTGCACCATTCCACAGTTGTCCTAAAATGACATTGGACAATACATTTGAGTTTAAACAATACTGATCAACGGCAAGTTTTAATCAGAGCTGGCTTTATGTGTCCCTAAACATATTTTGATGCACAAATACGAAATTCTGAATAGAAACGCCGTGGTAGTTTTGATGTCATAAAATAATTAGTTCTTTCAGTACAAATATTAAAGTTAATAAAATAGGGAACGTATTTTGTGTGCATATGTTGTCACGAGTTCAGCATATAATTGACAGTAAAATATATGTATAAATATATTTTACTTCACTTACAAACTACATTAGTTTGTACTCTTTTTACATAAGTACAATCAGATCTTCTACTTTTACCTTCGTTTTTTTTTTTTTTACACAGTTAAATAATTATTTACAGAGTGCGAGTACAGTACTACTGCCACCTCTGACACTCACACAGGTCATGCCATCATGATTCCTCAGTATGTCACGAGCATGGTTAGAAAACGGTAGATGGTGAAAGGTAAACACTGTTATTGTCATCAACGATTGGTTGTTTAATAGCCGTGCAGCAAGCGTCAACTGCCCCCATCTAACACGTCCTGCAGACAGGACGGGCATATTCGGCAGTGGTTCTTGGGCTGCCAAGAAATGTGAAATGCTGACCTTGTCGAGGAGCTTAAAGACGTCTAAATCAGCAGTTTCTTCCCCTCTCACAGGTCTCTTTGCAAACAGCAGCAGGCCGGCATGAGCCGAAGCACAAATGGTTGTCATAAACAATGCGCATATCACACACAGATAATATTAAATACTTTTGGATGTGGTGCTTCACATGGATATTCAGGAAGTCGCCAGTCGCAGGAAATCTACGTCACTAACGTCGCGTAACGTGAGTTACGTCAAAGCAGTGTCTCCGTTTTTCTAATACATATTTTTTTAAATTTTAAGTAATTCCTTCTCAAATATTTTACATTAAGTATTTAACTGAAAAATGAAATTAAAAAAAAAGCTGACTAGTGGTATTCTTCTGCTGCCGCAAATTGCTCCTGGAAAAAAAACCCGGTAGAGACGACCGCCACCTGTAGGATTGGAGCGTCCACTCGTTTGAGCAGCCGAAACTGCAATTCAGTTTTTTTTTTTAAATTGAATTCGTTCCGAGATTTTTCTTCTATAAATATAAAACATGTTCTTACTCCAACATAAACACACATAAGCAGATGAATATGCAGTCTATGATCAAAGTGTATGGACAGAGAGAGAAACAGAATAGGCTACATTTGCTTTTATGAATTGTTTTATTAATATTTGTTTTCATGACTTATGAATTAATTATGAAGGTTATGAATTGGCACTCGCAAAAAAAAAGGAGCATGCATATAAAGTAAACCAACAGTTGCAAAATTCTGTCATTTATTCATCTGTAATTCGATCAGGAAATACCTTGGAATCTTTGAAAGAGGAACTTTTGAAGGAATTAGCACAATATTTGGAAGGAAAAAAAGTGAGCATTCCAAAAAGCATCGACACATTTTCACTTCATAACACCAATTTAGAGTTCCTGTATGTTGTACCTTCAAGGCATTTATAGTCAAACAAATTTCGGGGTAGTTTCAACTTTATCATTCAACATAAAGAATGGAACGCTTGAATTGTCATCAGCAAAGGGGACAAAAAAATCGAAGCCATTGTGTCTGCTGCATCCTCAAATTTCTCACTCATTCCCTTCATTCTACAGTTTGTGTCCTATTCTACTTTCCATATGGCTATTTTGCCATCACGCTGCGCAGATCCACTCAGGACATAGCGGTCCTCAGCAGAGCAGAGTGTCTTGATGCTGTCTGAATGGGCCTGCAGCTCCTTTGCCACTGTCAGAGTCTCTGGATGCACCACCATTAACTGGCCTCTCAGCTGACCATCACAATGACCTCCCACACCGCTCTCTGCACAGCAGCCGACCCAGATCTTAAGTGTAGGACAAAGAACGTCACTGAAAATAGTTCTCATTGTGACAGTCAGTCAAATGTGACAAAACAAAAAAGGCTCACCTGGTCCTTGACTCGGATCATGCAGCTGACCCCAGAGCAGCCTGTCAGGGAGATTTTCTTGAAAGCAGCTTTATGGCCGTCAGCGTGCCACACATAGAGCTCACCGGAGTCTGCCAATCCTGTCCAGAGCTCACCTCGCTGGAACACACACACAGAAGAACACTGGCAAGTCAAAGTTTAGCCGGCCTAAGGCAATGTTTCCCTTCCCTTCTCAAGCCAAGGCAACACATTTTAAAATGGAGACATCTCATAGCATGGATGGCAATGTTTGGTGTTTAAAAAAATGTCACAAAAATTTTAGGAAGTGAAGTACTGTAATGATCATCCATCCATCCATCCATCTATCCATTTTCCGATCCGCTTTATCCTCACAAGGGTCGCGGGGGGTGCTGGAGCTCGAACCCATGACCTCATTTTGCAGAGTTTGATTTACGAGTTAATTTAATGCCATTCTCTTTGCAGCGACTTTGCTTCATATAGTTGACTTCAGTCTCATGTACTGATTTGCTAGCTAATGACCCAGCAGAAGAATCAATCGTCACGGATGGCCAACACCATTTTGCATACTGCAATGACACGAATGGCTAATTCATTCAATCTATATCTAAAAAGCACAATAAAACAAAAATCTCGTCGTTCTTCACAATTCTAAATGCTGTTTCTTTTATTGATTTGTTTGTTCCTGCTTCTATTATGAGTGTGTGAGCAAGATTGATAGATGTGTGCATTTTATTTCATGAAATCATGACTGTGGATGGTATGATAATCAACTATTTCTCTGCCATGCTTGTGATGTTGTGACAGTCATGATTTTGAATGAAAGTAACGGTAAGAATTAAAATGTTCTTTATATAAAACAGATCAGTCATAGTTTGCATTCAGAACAATCATCCATCCATCTATTCATTTTCCGATCCGCTTTATCCTCACAAGGGTCACGGGGCGGTGGTGCTGGAGCCTATCCCAGCTGTCATCGGGCAGTAGGCGGGGGACACCCTGAACTGGTTGCCAGACAATCGCAGGGCACACAGAGACGAACAAACATCCGTGCTCACACTCACACCTAGGGACAATTTGGAGTGTTCAATCAGCCTGCGATGCATGTTTTTGGAATGTAGGAGGAAACTGGAGTACCCGGAGAAAACCCACGCAGGCCCGGGGAGAACATGCAAACTCCACACAGCGAGGCCGGAGCTGGAATTGAACCCGGTACAAAGTGAAGTGGCGTGGCCTTGGCCACCCATGGCCATGGTCGCTCCACACAGGAAAACTGTTAACTGAGATTTTTAACCAAAACCTCAAAACTGAGGGGAAAATAATAACAGTGATAATAATTATTATTATAATAATCTATGCTCACGATTTGAATAAATGATTCACAGTGAATTCTATTTTTCCTTTCATTAATCTGACGTTAGTGTTTGTTGTACATCTCCAACAAATATGAGGATGATTCACCTCTGGGATGACAATAAAGTCGCTGAATCTACTTGTTGGGCCCTGAAGGTGCCCTGGCAGTGCCAGCCTTCTTTGTGGCATTCCGCTCTTTTTTAGCTCCACAATGGTGTCACCGCAGCCTATGTATGAAACAAGCCAACAGAAATTATTAGGAAGCTTTGTCTCAAGTGCATACAGAGATTATGTCATGTGCACTTACAGCACCACAGTGTATCGCCATGGATCTGTATTGAGGAGAGAAGCTTGCAGCTGATGTGAAACTGTCGCTTCATCTTCAGGTTGGATGAATCCCACTGCAGTATTGTCCCATCATTGCTGCATGAGTACATGTCAGAACTGGAGGGAAAGAGCATTAACATGTTGACTCAACAAAGGCTTTTTGACTAAAGCACAATTAACCTGCCATTGCTCTTCCAAGTACGGTCATGTCTGTCTGTGTTTGTGTTTTGTTTCAGCTCCACCTGTGGTGAAGGGCGTTTCCCTCCAGCCAGCGCACCTGTTCCCTGTTCCCTGTTATCATTAGCCTTGTATTTAAGGACTCCAACTTCTGGCACTGTTTGTTGCATTATTGACCTTGTTTGCTGTTCATGCTCATGTGTTGTTTTCTAGACCTCTTGATCTTGTCGTAGTTATTCTTACTCCTTTAGTTCATCGTTTTGTAAGTAGAGTCATTGTTTAGTCATTTGTTTTTGTTTACCGTGTAAATTGGACTCTTGTCATTTTTTGGAGGATTCTCGGTGTTCCACTCCTTTGCATTTTTGTTTATTCCTCGTTTTTCCCTGGATTCTTGCGACCAGTGTTTTCTGTTTTGGACTTTGTCGCTTTGCGTTTTTTTTTTCTTTTTAATAAACATTTTTGTGATCGCATTTTGTCTGTGTCTCCATTTCTGGGTTCCTAAACACTATTTGGTTCGTTTTGAACCAGACAAATAGGCTGAATTTCTTTTGACAAAAACTACGGTATTACAAATAAAAATGGAGGAAATGTCAAGGACCATTTTCTGCCCACCTCAACCGTTTGAGTACTGTTACATCCATACAAAATATTACAAATGACTTTTAATAATGTTAAGTAAGCATCTGGACGTGTCTACCTGCTGTGTTGTTCTCCTACATCCAGTGCGAGTCCAGTAACCTCGTGTCTGTGCTCGGTTAGCTGTTTGTTGCAGGACAGGTTGTGAGCATCGATAATGTAGATGACCGAGTCCTGGGAGCCAATCCACACCTGGTTGTGGACCAATCCCAGCATGCAGTTCTGTTGGGGGCAGCTTGGGCTTCAATTCAGTATATTGAAAAGTAGTCATTTTCAGTTAGGATGTTGTTAGATTCTGCATCGCAACCTCCACTGGTAACATCACACTTTTTTTTTTTTTAATACAGCACACTATGATTGCACTCACCAGTTTTGACTCTCCAAGATGGAGCGAAGCCTGAAGCATGGACCAGCTCGCAGCATCGAATACAACCACTCTGCCCCCGCTGAGAGCCACCCACAGCTTGGAATTCGTCTCATCCTTGGAGTCACCGCATGTCAACTGCCCTGTACAAGAGACAATGACCTTTCATTGAATAAAAGTCAAGACACTAATTAAATGTACTGAACTATCTCTGTGAAAATGGTACAAAGGTAGGATTAAAGACATTCTGCGCCAGAATTGGTCAACTATGAAATTCAGTCATACTCCGCCATAAAAGGGATAGCCTGTTGGGGTTTTGGAACAAATACATTATTGGGGCTTGTCTAAATAACATTTTGTTATTATGCAATTAAAAAAAAAAGGCTGAAAGGGGAGAGGCCCTAGAATTGAACCCTGCAGAACATCACACGACAGTGAGGCAGTTTGTGTCTCAGAGCAACCAAGGCTAACACAAAAAGTTACAGTCATCATTACAGTACTTCACTTCCGAAAATATTTGTGACATTTTTTTTAAACACCAAATAGGATCTAAACCATTCAAGGGCACTACCGCCAATGCCAACCAGGTGCTGCAAATGAGCCAACAGAATACTGAGATCCACTGTATCATATGCTGCAGTTACATCCAATAAAACCACACACACATAGCCAGCCGGTATGTCTCATCACATCACAAGACAGGTTAAGAGGTTCCGCTGTTCCTCAGTAAAAATAACTTTGATGGAGGAAACTCGCATGTGACTTTGAAGCAATGCTGGTGACTTATAAGATGTCAAACACAGACCTGCTATAGACTTCTTTGTGTACAACACAATAAGGGTTTTACAAAACAAGTTTGAGAAGAACAACATGCAGTGAATAAATGTACACAATAATTGCACTTTGAATCCGCATGACAATGATCATGCAGTCTGCAAACAGGTACCTGGAGTGTAGAGCAGAATGTGGACAGTCTGTGGCTCTGCGAGGTCCAATGATGGGTTCATTTTGTGTTTTAGCGTCTCAGAGGTAGTTTTAGGCACCATCATGGGCACTGCTCAGAGAAAAATGACAACAATTTAACAATGATAAAAACAAGAACATAATATATCTTAAATTGGAAACAATCAATACATCAAAGAATCAAGTCAATGGAATTTTCATCTGTGGATCCACCAAGTCCATCCATGAAAAGGAAAAGGTCATGATCCAAAGCATAGCATATTTTATATAAGAACTTTCTAGCAAAACCCTTGTCCCTCAAGTGTACAGAGATGCTAATCCTACTTGATCTACATAAAAGGTGCAATTTATCAAATAGAGAAGGGTTTACCATGTTTGTTCAGTAATCCTTTCTGCATTACAAACTCACTAAAATACACTGGTAAACCAGTGCCATAAAATTGAGTTTCTACTGTCAATTATCCAAGGAAAGACTGTTCATGAAAGTATTACAGCAAGCCTAAAACGAAAAGCCATTTTCCAAGAAATGACATGCCTGCATGATTCATGATCCAAGAGCATCTGCCATCTCAATCTAACAACCGTTGACTCAGCAGTCACGTTAACAACAGTTTTATCGTTACTGTCAAGTAAGGGAGTAGTAGCTGAGGAGTAAGCCCTCACCTTCATGCTTGACCTTGTCAAAATAGGCAAGCTTTGTGGCAGCGCAGATTGACCTTTGGGTCTGCAGACAGCCCACCACGGCCTCCATCAGCAGTACATTGGTCAGAGCCTGAGTCATGTACTGAGGGTACTCAAAATAACATCAACCAAATGGTATTTCATTACATGATCGAACCCGTTGGGTTTCCAAGCTGCGGTACCTGATTTCCTTACCTTATGTTGGTCGGCCATCTTGCGCCCGGCCCACATCTCTCTGATCACAAGATTCCAAAGATCAGTTTCCGCCTTTAGGTTGGCCTCAAATGCCTCGAGCCTGCTAGAAGTCCGAATACGCAGAGAAGGAATGCGCACCAGGAGAAAAGGAGCCGAAGCTATCTTCACCTCCTGCACAAAGGAGTTGCTTAGACAAATCCTGATTCAAAACTTGATTTGCGTGCTTTTTCACCTACAAAAGCACCTGGATGTCTCGGAACATCGTGATTTCCAGGAAGCCAGGCTGACCCTCTGGGAGCAAGAAGAGACGTTTCTGGGTCATGGCGATTTTACCCACGCCGTGAGAGGTCTTGACACAGGACGACAACTTGTAGATGCACTCGCTGTGATCCAGCTGCTCGATGACCTCGGTGGGGAGGTTGACGTCTTGAGCCTCTGCTTCAGTCTCTTTCCAGAAGGTGTAGAAGCCTTTGAAGAGCTCGGCGTCCACTTGCTCTGACTCATCTAAACATACATTGGAAGTACAAGTAAGTGCCCCACATTTGCAGCTACGTCTAGCGCTACGTGAGCAAGTTATGTACATCCAGGACACAGGTGGCCTAAACACTCTCAGAGGCAATGGATTGCATTTCATTTGCAACTGTCTTGTCTCTTCATTTGGTCGCATTTCTTTTGACTTCGAATGCATTTAAGTGGATGCTGGATTTGTTATTGTTTTTAATCCAATCAGATATCAGCCACCAACTGTCGCCATGTCAATCTAATCCGTCCAGTAATTTAAACCACATTAGCAATTGGACACCTTAGTAAATTTATCAGATTTTAAATTCATCCTCACAAAAGCCACAGAGCTGGCCCTGGATGACGTCAGTATTTTTTTCTGTCCTCTGCCACGTTCAACTAGCAAAACACCTCTGGCGCAATCTGCACATACATATAAAATCATCAGCTCTGGCGTGTATAATGTAAACTACAGCCCATAAATCATATATGCCCTGCAGGAATATCGTATTTGAGTTTAACAGCCATGCAAATCTAAACACAATTAAAACCCACAAAGGTGCTTTTATGAAAACGACTCAAAATCAATTTAAGACAGAAATGATCATATGGCCTTTTAAAGTAGACATTTGTTTAATGTCCTGTATAACAAAAACATAAAGTGAGGAGAAACGTTCCACACCCCCGATCGAAATCAATTTCATATACCGGTACATGTCACAAGAAATCACTTTTATTTTCTGTTGCTATACTTAAGTTCACTTAATGTTCCGTTTTCTTAACAGAATATAGAAACATTATGATGTAACCATGACATGTGACAAATGTGCTCCACTTCAGACTGCCAGTGAGTTACTAAACAGGCTGCGTGGCAAATGTAATGAATTATGCTTTGATATTGTCAATGGCAGCTGTGTGCCAACACGAACAAGTCTCTTGAGCGAACAAAATCAAAGTATCCATATTCTAATTTATAACAACAGTCACCAGTAAAACAAAAAAGTTTCCCAAGTTAATACTATTTTACAGACGAGTGTAAAAATAAGTTTGCCTAACGGATTATGTGGCGGGTCAGTAATGCTTCCTTAATGGGAATGTTTGCTCGAGCTGGGTAAGAATTCCCCTGAGGGAGCTTTTTGCTGATTTCCTCCCATCATCACTTACCACCGGTGAGAGCGTCGAATAAGCGATGAATGGTCGCCACGTCTTTAGCGATTCCGCCCTCTTGGATGCAACGCACAAACTCCTCTCGATCCAGCGGTCGGCGGGGAAGCTCAAACTTCTTGACATCATCGTTGAGCTCCACCGACAGCTTCTCGTTTTGCGTCTTAACCTGACGATCGATTAAGAACAGCGATGGAATCCTTTGGATGTTCCCTTCATTAAAGGTGTGAGGAAACTGACCTTGAGGATGAGTCTTCTGAGTTCAGGCCTTCTGTTGGCTTGCTGCTGTTCTTCCTGTATGAGCGAGTCCACCAGCCATGTGACCACTTGCGTGGGGAAGATGGAAGTGTCCGTCTTGTGGAGCGTTTGGAAGTCACCCAGAGCATTGAGGCGATGCAAGCACAGCAGATTGGCGAAACCACGCAGGTAGTAGTATCTTAGGAGCAAGAAACAAGATATAGTTCATGCTAAAATCCAGCCACGAGACACAAAAGATGATGTGTAATCTAATGCAAGAAGTGTCTCATAAAAGAACAAGTTTGTTTTTGAAGAACCCTCAGAAGTGGCCAAAATTACCCTAAAATAGCCACTTCAAACTTTAGGTCATGGGTTCTTCGGATTTTTCATGTTTCTGTGCGAAAATGACGGACTTCTTAAAACATTTCAACTTGTGCTCTTGAGCCCATTTTGTGGGTCATGCCCAAAGCCAATGTTCCCTCTAAGCTGCGCACATGAGCAATTGCGCACTGCTCTCATTCTCTCAGTGCACTCGGTGATGCTGGTGCGTAACTCGCACACACATTATATTTCTACACAGATTCCTTCATTCAAACCTCAGTTTAATCTACAAAAAGGACACCACATCATTCCCACTTCCCTTGCAGAAGTGCGGCCGACGGATTTCTGGAATTCGTATCAGTATACATTTTGCAAATGTATCAATCTGAAACTGATATTGGATAAAATCTCTAGGACAAGTTTGTTTTTCAAGGAATTTGGAGTCAAAGGGGCCCTCATTAAGGCACATTTTGACAAAAAAAAAAAACATTTGTGAAAATGCAGTGTTGACACTTCAAAAGAAAATGGTAGACGTCCTTTGTCTTTTTTGGACATGGTCTCTTCAGACCCTTCTGTGGGTCAACTCATTCTTGACATGCCTACAACATCTCATATTTCTACTATATGTGAACCTGGCTTCCGGGGCTTGATTTTTAAAACAAGAATACAAATAAAGGGGTCGATTCAAAAATATATTTGCAATGTCCGCTGTCAAAGATTCGTTTTCACATGGCATGAGTTGGTACAGTAAAAATACCTGGCTAGTAGAGCAGAGTTGTCATTTTGGACCGAGTCAATCGCCTTGCCAAGAAGCTGGATCAGCTCACTGTAATAACTTTGGACAGCATGGAAGGACAGAGAGTCTGGGAATTCTGGAAGCTTGAATATCTTCACAGACTTTGGAGGCATCTTTCGGGCTAGGATAAAAGCAGATTGTGGAAAAAGAAAAATCTTGGTGGCGGCGACCTGTCAGTTCAACCAAACAGGTGGGTTGATTGAAATGTTCCTCACCAGTCTCACCATGTTCGCACAATATGATTTTGGTTGGCAGTGAATTTCTTTGAAAGCTCATAGATTGGTCTTGATCTCCTAGGTTGGGAAGGCTCATTGTTTGTCTCGTAATCAGCTTGTTCTCAGTGAGGGAGCTCTTTCTCCGGGCTTGAATCTCCTGCATGGTGGGCCTGCGGGGGTTTTCCACTGATGCCTTCATCCTGGTCAAAACAACATTGTAAAACAGACATTCATTTGTTTGAACAACCCAGAAACCGTTTAGACAGCAAGGCTTGAATTGAGTAGTCAACTAGTCGATTAGAGCCTGTGTAGTCAATTCACTGGCACGTGCGTGCTTCGATATAACACGGAGGCCTGGCTCAAATCAACAGCTACTCGATGACTTTCTTTCAAATTGTGTCACGGTACCAAAAACTACAATTTTGTGTAAGTCAAAATCAATAAAACCAGACGGACAAAAAAATACCAGCTACCCAATGAAGTGCGATATGATATGATGCATTAAGATAAGACACAAGACTTAACAAAAGCTTATACTTTTGCATCCCTGATTGAGTGTTGAGTTCCATGCGAGCAAAGTTGTCCATCTTCCTGTTGAGACGATCCCTGAGGAAAGAATGGAAGATGTGTGTCTGCAAAACCTGCAACAAAGCCAGATCCGGATATCAACACAAGAGTGTGTCCAAGCAGGATTAACCATTCCAGATAAATGTCGATATTTAGTTCCAGTATACTGTCTGCGCCTAAGGTAAACAAACTCAGGTTCCGGTTACTCGATTTAGCTCCACCGGGGAGAATTTTGTCTCAGAGACAGGAACAAATCCACATCACATGAATGACAAATAGGCAAACTGCTATTCATCAGGCACTGATTCAACAGCGGTACAAAACTTCCCGATCCTGATCTTCTCCATTGATTTAAAAATGGCCACTGGTCGGCAATCATTGTCCTCCCGAAGATGAACCTTTCTGGGTATTGGCTTTGTAATATATGTTGTTGAGCTTTTTTTGTTGTTGTTTTTTTTCCGGAGTCGTAGTGTACAAGTGTCTATGGAGAGCTGGAATAATTTCTTCAAAGCTGAAAATAGAATCTCTGCAATAGACTTCAAAATAAAAGCAGGCCGTCCAGCTAAGGGCTGATACCTTTTTAGTATAATAGTTTTAAAAACTTTACTGACTCTTTCGAGAGCAGGGGTTTCAAACTCATTTTTGTCGCGTGCCACTTTGGAGTTACGTCTTCCTTCGGAGGGCGTTACGACCGAAGAAATGTTAATCATCGCATCGTATTATTACTTGTACAAACACACACACAAAAAAAAAGACGGATTACGAGTTTTGATAGTCAACTATTTGTTTGTTGTTTCTTCAATTATTGTTCAAGTGAGTGAAAACCGGTTAACAAAATTACTTCGTTACAGATTTAAGCAAGTATCATGGAAGCTGACACATTTGATTTACTTTCGCTGGCCGCATAAAATGATGTGGCGGGCCGGATCTGGCCCCCGGGCCTTGACTTTGACATTAGTCTCCTAGAGCCTCATCACTAACAAGTCACCAGCTATCATATTAAGTACACTGTCTTAGGTTGATTCGATTGTGCTGGTGTTCCTAATGTTGTGCTCGGTGAGAATGTGTTTATGTCGTACACAATGAGAGATAACAATACTAAAAGCAATTACATTCTTGTAGAAAAGTTGTTCTGCTGGTTCTCTGCTTCTCAGGAACTCTTCACTGTTAAACACTCGGTGTTCGTAGTTCAAGTGGCTGCTGACATTTCTGCATAGAGATGGAAATATGATCATGTGACAATATTAGTAAAGGCTGGAGCAACAGCAAAAAGCTCCTATCGTTTGCCATTAGATTGTGAAGGCTAAGCGAATGTATTCAAAGAGCGTACTGGGCTGTGATTGATGAAATCATCATCACTTGATACAACTCAGTGATAACCTGAATATGTTGACAAGGAGTTCAGTTGTGATGGTCTGGATGTCACGGTTTAGATTGCGCTGCCACGCTCGTCTCTGGGCGCGTTGGGCCTCGATGTCAGTGCAGTTTGCACGCTCGCACTGGTCCAAGTCAAAGTAGATCTGCAGAGACCGACACCTAAATAAAATGCACTAATTATTAATCAAAAATGCATTATTACAAGGTTGCAGTAGTTCATCAGTAGGTTGTTTACTTACCTCTGCGTGAAACATTCTGCTGCAAGCTTTGGGATCTCTGGTAGGTCAACAGTTTCCGAACAAGAAGTCGACACGCTTCCATTATCAATGTTGATGAGGATCAGATCATCTGTTTCCTGCTTGGACAAAAACAAAACTAATATTTGAACATATCACAATTTCCAGTTGCATTGACCACATTGTCTTAGCGCTCACCGCGGCAACTTCTTCGAAATGGCAGAGGTGGCAGCCCATGAGGAAGGCTGTCGGTGCCATCAGGAAGTCCAGCATGCCTCTGGCCAGGACAGGGACGTAAGGATGCTGCCATGAGAGAGGCTGTAAAAACAAGATGATGA
Organism: Hippocampus kuda; assembly: GCA_901007745.1. Taxonomy (NCBI): domain Eukaryota; kingdom Metazoa; phylum Chordata; class Actinopteri; order Syngnathiformes; family Syngnathidae; genus Hippocampus; species Hippocampus kuda. The sequence goes on along the minus strand of CAAKHF010025510.1, from coordinate 3,269 downwards.
TAAAACACCAGCAGTCAAATTCATGACAGGAGTGTTTATAATGTGCGAGATAATGGGATCTAAAATGGTCCAAAGGGACATAATACAAACGATGCATTCAAATACTTGACAGTACGCCAAGAACATTATTTCACAGCATGAAATCACATTACCATTTCTGCCTTCAACAATAACAAGTGTCAACAAGTTCTTTTTAATGGGCGATGCAAGTAAACTCTCAAACTGTTTTTCTTTATTTATTTACAAAAGTAAGCTTGTCCTCTTGGTCAGCAGTAACAGCTAGTTTAAAAGCTAGCTTCCACTCCTGAGAGAAAGCTAAGTAATGTAAGCACCAAATAAATCATCCAGGTGGGTACACCATGAACCAGTTGCCAGCCAATCGCAGGGCACACAGAGACGAACAACCATCCAAGCTCACACTCACACCTTGGGACAATTTAGAGCGTTCCATTGACCTGCCATGCATGTTTTTGGAATGTGGGAGGAAACTGGAATTCCCGCAGAAAACCCACGCAGACACAGGGAGAACATGCAAACTCCACACAGGAAGGCCGGAGCCGGAATCGAACCCTGCACCTCTGGGCTGTGAGGCCGACGTGCTAACCAGTCAACCACCGTGCTACCATCAAATCAAAACCAACAAATCCAAAATAAAGGATTATAAAAATATGTACAGGTAGTACGTGAAGTTCTCTCTTTTAACATGCCCACATGCAAAAAAAGTAATTCATCAAATGGATTCCATTGTATGCACAGTGGTGAGCGTACGTGCAGAAAAATCAGCAAGCTTTCTGCCACCAGTGTCAGTCGGGCCCAGCTGGCGGAAAAGAGCACCACCCTTTGCTCCTGGAGGAGGCAAGATAACACCTGCGTAGAAGAGTGAAGGTGACATTTCCAGCTCAGCATGCTTCCGGAAAGGACAGCATCGAGGAGGTCCTTATGTGTGCAGTACCTGCAGGAGACGATGTGGACGGAAGCAGACAAAAGGCAGATGAAGGTCTAAATCTACAGCTGGGGAATCTTGATCTTCTCTGGATGGCAATTCGATGGTCAGTGAGTGCAAGGTAAACATCTAGGGGGGCAAACGCAGCATTTAATGAGGTGCATCGCAGGCAAGTTAAGCAATAAGAGTTTGCTTTTTAAAGTATGACTGCCATAGGTACCAAATGGAGTTGCCCAGGAGGAGGGATGGGTACCAGCGCCAATTTGGCTGCAAACTCCTTTGCCTTCTCCTTAACGTCCGAAAAATGACAAGCTGTGAGCTCTATCAGAAGACTGACAGGAAAACAGGAAGAAGACTTGATAAAACTTAAAGGACACTTTGTGGTAAGGTGAAAGTATTTTTGGACTTTTCAGTAGAGTTCCTATTGATTTTCTGTTTTGACTTTTGTTTTTCAGATTCACTTAGTTTTAATTTGTTTTTAGAGTGCACTGAAAGATGTGTTGAATTGACACAATTTTATTTCGTCAAGTGGTTGTACCAAAAATAAAAATAAAAAATCGACATTCGGCCGAGTTTACTCTCACAACGGCGCACCGCCCATTTCGAAAATGGCATGCGTACGAAAATACAAAAAGAAAGAAAACTCCACCCAAACGCAAAAAAAATAGGGCACTCTGTGTGTGCTTTGGACTCTGACAAGTTATATATTGGTTTAGGCTGAAGCCAAATATAAGGATTAAATATTATTCTGTGTTCTGGTACAATGACATAAGGAGAGGCTGTATGTTTGGCACATGACCCGTCTCAAAATGCCAAGATTGGATTGAGAGGGAAAAATTGTAGAATGTTGTCTAATCGTTCTGGGTGGGAATCGTTCACATTCCATGGAACACAGAAATAAAGCAACTTATGTGATAATTATTGTACTGTACAGTCGTGCATTTGGGTGAATGGAAATAAAGCATTAGAAGAATTATTAAGTTGACCCTCTTTTCACTGGCATTCAGACACAACTGTAGATTTATCCTCCTTCATTCTCACTTACATTGACAGACAGTCTTTTAGTGCAGTCAAGTATGGATGCTTGGATATCACACAGAAACTGAAGTCACAGAACAGTTTGGAGGCGGCTCCACTCTGACAGGGGGACGCCTGCTCCTGTAACACACAGCAATGCAACTTGACTTCATCTCAGGTCACGTGTGTGTCGAGTTCTGTTTAGCGCTGACCACCTGAATGGGACGAGAACACTGCATGACGACTCCATGGGACTTGTTGCCAAAGACATCAGTGAAAACCAGGAAGTGAAATTGTTCCTCTGACTTGATGTTGGTCACTCTGAGCCCACCTGGGAAATCAAGGGAAATTAATTCATGTCATCCCATTAGCTGCCGCAAAAATTAAGGTTTGGGGTGGGGGGGGGGGGGGGGGGGTTGTAACTGATATGACATGCGTTTGTAAAACAAACTAAAAAATATATTTTGTATTCATCTTTGTCAATCAATATCACCCCTGAGTCCAAGACATTGAGAAGGCACCGCTGGAATTTTTTATATTACATTTAGAAAAGCATATTATATTTATCTATTATTTTACTGTGTTAATATACTTTTTATTACTATTGTTATATTTTATGTTTGATTATTGTGTACAGCCATTTGTCACAGACGTGTGTATGTGTGTGTGTTTTTAAGGGCTCTTGAAATAAAGTTGCATTGAGTACATTCTTTTGTTGTGAGTATAATAATGTTCAATACCGGGAAAGCACAGTTGAGGCAAAGCAGTGAGGTCGATGTCTTTGGGAACAGTCATGTCATCACTGCCTTTTCTTCCGCCGGCTGCAACTTCACCTGCGCCTACAGCAACAAGACACCAGTATGAAAAATGACAACAAATTTCTCTCTCGAAATTTGAGTCCTGCATCCGACATGGAACAAAAAGTTGTGCAAAAAGTTGTGAAATTTTGTACAGTTGGATATGTGCATTCAAAAGATTCGAGAAGGTCAAATTATGTTTGCTTGGTAAGGTTATAGTACATTTTCGGTTCATGCTGAAATTTAAGCCCAATATTTCCATCTTTTTGTGTGCAGTATATCGCTGGTGTTGGGCAGTAACCTTCTATATGTCACAGTTTGGTGAATTTAACCCTTTCATGCACAAATAATGATAACCTGTAACCCGATCCACTGTAGGAACCGCTGTCCCTGAAAGGGTTAGTATTTTTTCATCATTTTATATTATAGGTTAGTCTACACCTGTGGGTGTTTTAAAAATTTTTGTACCCATCAAAAGTGTCTAAAATGGCTTGCGGCCTTTGATGATATAA